>SDVV010000974.1:0-27725 GCA_016164225.1 Gammarus roeselii | reverse complement strand
TAAATATTGTGTTGTGTTGCGTTGCTTTCGGAGCTGAATTTGCCCGTGTAGCCACTGACGTTATACGAATCTTGATGCTACCTGTATGCACTAGGGTGCGTACATATCTCACTTAATGATCTAAAAGATTGGAAGCGGAGGTCCGTTTCGAGTAAGCGTTTTTTCTTTTGCGCACCAGCGTGCGTCTGTTATTGCTAAAAACTTTCACTTTTTTCTAACGTTGAAAGCGTTGTTTTGTTTTTTCCTCGCACACTTAGGCGTGCGAGCCTGCTTTAATCAATGATCGTCGAGCCCTACGGGGGAGCCTATTATGACTCGCGTTGAGGCTCTGGTGGAAATGAGGATCAAATCAAATCAAGAATCCTCTCGTGTGTCCATATTTCTGGCATTTATAACATCGCATCGGACGTCTCTCAAATGGTGTAACCCTGGTTTTAGTGGCGCAGAAGGGAATGTCCAGATATTTTGGTGTAGTGGGGCAATTGAATTTAAGTATTAGGGCTGTGGTAGTCTCTCTTCTTGGTGTGATCTTCGGTGCAACTTTTGCTTCGACAACGCAGTCCTCGTATTGAACGAGTCCAGTGATGTATTTATTTATTATTTATTATTTGCTTTAATGTTACACCGGAGTCCCAACGCGAAGTTAATGCAGACTCCCCCGTAGGGCGGTCATCCAGTGATGTACTCCTCGATTTCCTCCTTCGGGATATCTTCAACGTAGATCCGACCTGAACTTAGAGAAAGTCGGGTATGGCTCTATTTTGCATGGCTTTCCACAGAGTCTGTTTTAGAAGAGAATTGCGTCACTTTGAAGTGTTGTGTCTACTCTGATGGCAAAGCATTCGTCGCCGCTGGTGGCGATGCTCAGGACCGGGCGGCCAGTGAAAGAGCCTAGCTCTTTCCGCAGGCTGTATGGACAAATATCTGGTCTGTCGTTGGCGTCGAACTTGATCTTTAGGTGTTCTGGAAAGGTAGGACTATTATTGAACAAGTTGTGTTCATTGAACGGCGTGTATTGCCTCCTCCTTGCAGTCCTTGGAGCTCGGTTGGGATTTTGGTGAGGTGAAGAGTTGTCGTCAGATGTAGAGGTGGAGGTACTTGTATAAGTTGCGGGTTCTTTGGTTGGTTTGTTTTTTATTAGTTCGTGGATATGGAGGAAAATAGTCTTGACATGACTCTCGAGTCTCGTTAGACGATCGTCAATTGTGCTTGGTTCTGCGGCGAAGACTTCTGCTTGCTGTTCAGCGAGGCCGGTCGCTTGGCTCAGCAGGTTTAATATTTCCTGGACGTTCTTGGTCAACTCGTCGACGTGGCCGTCCCTCCTGTCGTCGTCCGCCGAGGTGGTGCTGGTCATCTTGGCGAGGCTGATGTTCTGGGCCGTTAGAATCTTGGTCTTCGGTGCTCTGGAGGGGGTGCTGGTCCCTCCCATATAGAGTTTCTTTCGGCTCCCCATCGGCCCCCTGGTTCGCGCCAGGGGCCTAGGGGTTCACTCTTGCTGGCCTATTAGCTAGCTATAGCGAGTTTACAGTTAACGTTACACGACCTCAAATATTCAGTCAAAGCAACGTGCGGTTTAAGGTCCCAGCACAAACTAGGGACCAATCTGTGCTATAGCGGGGGTTCTCTGCAACACCAGTTATTATTTGGCACGGGGGCGTTAAGACACATATTCCCATTTGTATTTTTTGCTAGTTTTTCGAGCATTCAAGAAATACAATTGCCGAACCTATCAAGTAAAGTAATCGTTGTCTTTTCAGAGTGCCTGCCAGTTCCATGGACAAGCTGAGTCTCTCTGACCACCGGCAGCACACTCCCGGGTATAGCGCTGGCGGCTTCGAAAAACAGTTGCTCAGCAGTGGTACAAAAGCCCTCCCTCCTGCATCATCAGGAGCTTTCACCCCGCGCACCGTCCGCTCGATGCTTGTTTCCCCTGATGGCGCCTTCAGCGTCGCAGGCCCTGAGCAGCAGCAAGGCCGACAGCTGCAGAGTCCTAACGCCACGAGTCAGCCTTTGAGCCAAACAATTCCTTATGGCCTGAGCCAGAGCTGTTCCTCTCTAGATAGCAATAATCAGTGTAACAGAGGTGACATGCCACAGCCGTCGCAGCAGAATTACTAGTGGTAACGCATGACAGAGATGAAAGTATGTAGGCTATTTTTTCGCGTTCAAATAGTTGTCTTAGCTCTAAGAGTAGAGACTACGGGAAACTCCCTTATGTCCATGAACTAAGTATCTTATCCTGAAATCATAGCTTCCATTTGTCTGATGATATCGCTCGTCAACAACTGTACACAAACCTACCAAATGGTGCATAATTCATTTGTGTAAGAGTGGTTTACCGAGAAGCTTCCCGCCCACTTCATTCATAGGTAATGAGGACCAAATCAAATTCATTCATAGGTCAGGTTGATTGCATGGTGTGAATACTTCAATAATGACCGCCTGCGTTGCCATAGCTACTAAGATATAGGGACTAGGGACATGTTTTCTGTTTACTTTTGATCGTAAGAGCAGTGACGGCACTTTGTTCACGCCGGTGGGACGTCGAAGATAATATAATTTTTAACGATGAGCCATTTAGATTGGGACCTCATTACAGCCGGAAACTCAGTCTTCGCTCGCTACCCCCGCCTGTAGGCCACGGCGATGGGCTTAATTTTGCTCTTACGTATCTCGCGCCCTACGGGGGAGTCTATTATGACTCACGTTGAGGCTCTGATGGAAATGAGGCCCAAATCAATCAATCTTACGTATCTGGCGAGCGAGGTTTTTAAGTATTCATTAGAAATGATTGCTTCCACACGAACCAAAAGAGAATTGATGTTAATTTATTGTGACGACTAACCGGCATCAGTTTTGACTACAAGATGGAATGGTATGATGAACTTATTTCTTTTATTAATCAACTGATGCAAGACCGCCCTACGGGGGAGTCTGCATTAACTTCGCGTTGGGACTCCGGTGGAACATGAAAGCAAATAATAATAATAATCAACTGATGCAAACTCATTAGATTAAGAGGTCAATCTTCACCGGCGAGGAATTGATTCGTGTGACGAGCCTTTCTAGCGCGAGCCAGCGTAATTCTGGCAACGAGCGTCAAACCAACAACTATGATCATCTAGTTGATAAATCTGAGAAAAATTGGTGTGATTAGATTTATACTACGTCGTTGAGTCTATGCCTACGCTTTGAATATCAAAGGTATGTACAGGTGCCACAGGAAAGGCGCGCTCTACGGGGGAGCCTATTATGACTCATGTTGAAGCTCAGGTGGAAATGAGGCTCAAATCAAAGCCTCAGGATAGGAGGTATAAAACTCTTAAGGTGGTGCCGAGGCCTTACGGTTCAACCTCTCACAGGGGAGCAGCAACGAGAATCATCAATAAACCTACCCAGCTTCAGAGTCCAAGGTGCAAGAATCAATGCCCCCAAACACCCGCTGAGGAGGAATATCGTGCACGGGAATCCCATGAACAAGACCAACATTGCGTGTAGGAAATCTCACTCGTGAAGATAGCAAGAATAGGAAAAATATCAAGTTGGTTGTAAAGTAAAGCTGCATGAGAGAAACAACGCAACTGGGTGTTATCAACCACCCGAAAGTTGTTAAGAGAGAGCATGAAATAAATTAGAGATAATTCATAAACTAAACACTGTAAATGAGGTAGAATTTTTTTTCACTAAATTAAGGATGGGAAAGTAGTGAAGGGTAAAGAAAGAGAGTCTGAGGGGAAGTAAAAGAGTTTGCCTCCTTGCCTGGGCCGTAATTCCGTAAGGCCCGTGACCTAAACACGCCTGTTCAGTCTAGACATCTTGATTGCCACCTTGCCAGAAATTTACTTTACATGAAGTAGCTATAGCATGGTGCAGTGGTGGAGAGCACTGATGGATTTTGTGCTGACATCGAAGAGAGTGGTGGGGAGGCTGTTGGATGGATGTGCGGGTGTTGGGAAGGGAGGGTGGAGAAGTGTAAGACCATCTGCTAGTGGAAGGTAGATTAAGAGTGGAGCAGAAGTGGAAGGGCAACCAGCGAGTGGGAGGAGGAAGAGAGGTAGTAAAAGTGAGTGGACTGAATGTGAGAAGTAGAGCCGAGGAGATCCAGTAGGCGTTGAGAGAAAAATATAACGTGAGAGGACTGGACCCGAGAGATGTGGATGAAGAATGGGAGGCGTTAAGGGATGCGTTGCTGATATGTGCGAAGTAGGTGTGTGGTGCGCGCAGTGAGGGCGGGTGCAGAAGGAAAGGTTGCGAGTGGTGGAACGAGGAGGTCAAACAGGCGGCGGCACGGGAAAGATGAGTGTTGAGTGTTTGAGGAGTGGTTGCAGGTGAAGTCGGTGGTAGCTTACGAAAGCTACAAAGAGAGGAGAAGAGAAGTGAAGCGGGTGGTGAGGAGAGCCAAAAGGGACGCTGATACCCAGTGGGAGCAAACGGTTGTGCCAAAATTTTGAGGAGAACAAAATGATGTTCTGGAAAGAGGTGAAGAGGGTGAGTGACAGAGACCGGAAAGGAGGAAGTGGTGAAAGATGAAAATTGCCAGCTGTTGTTGGAAAGTGGCGATGTACGGAAGAGGTGGGCAGAGTATTTTGATGAGTTGTTGAATGTCGAGGATGACATAGTGACATTGTTGCAGTGGGTGGTGGTGCTCGGATGCCAGTTTTGGGAGAAAGACTTGTGGCGGACATTACCGGGAAGAGGTGCAGGAGGCGGTGGACGTGATGAAAGCAAGGAAAGTCCCTGGGTTGGATGACGTTGCGACCGAGTGCCTAAAGAAGGGTGGAGTAACGATTGTCGAATGGTTGGTGAGGTTACTGAACTTGTGTTTTGTGGCAGGCGTGGTACCGATTGAGTGACGCAGTGCCTGCATTGTGCCGCTATATAAGATCAAAGGAGTTAAAAATGAATGCTGCAACTCGAGAGGTATCAGTCTGTTATGTGTGGTTGGTAAGTTGTACGGGAGTGTTGATCAAAAGGATTAGAGACTGTACGGACTGTGCAACTGGAGAGGAACAGAGTGGCTTTAGGAGTGGTAGAGGGTGTACCGATCAGATTTTTGCAGTGAGACAGGTCTGTGAGAAGTACCTTGCCAAAGAAAAGTATGTGTGTTGGGCCTTCATGGATCTGGAGAAGGCATAAGACAGAATTGACGGGGAAGCGCTGTGGAGGGTGTTGCGTTTGTATGAAGTGGGCGGACATCAGTTGAAAGCGGTGCAGAGTTTCTATACTGGCAGCCGAACATGTTTCAGAGTGGGGAGCGAGGTGAGTGATTGGTTTACAGTGAAAGTGGGATTGAGACAACGCTGCGTGATGTCTCCATGGCTGTTCAACCTCTATGGATGGAGTGGTCTTGGAACTGTTGGAAGCGAATGGGCGAAGTTGGCAGTTGAGCCAGTTGCTATTTGCTGATGATACGGTCCTGGTTGTGGATTCAGAGGAGAAGCTATGTAAGCTAGTGTCTAAGTTTGGTAGAGTGTGTGAGAGGAGGAACCTTCGAGTGAATGTGGGTAAGAGTAAAGTAATGAGATGCTCGAGGACTGTCGATGCGAGCAAAATTAGTGTCACCCTAAATGGAATGCTCTTGGAGGAAGTTCAGTGTTTCAAGTATCTGGGCTCCCATGTGGAGATAACTGAACCAGTGGAAACTGAAGTGAAGGCGCGAGTGAAGGAGGGATGTAAAGTGTTGGGTGCACTAAAGAGTGTTATGAGCTGTAGGACGTTGGGGATGGAAGCAAAGAGAGGGCTGTATGAGGGTGTTGTTGTCCTAATTGTGCTCTACGGAGCTGAGACTTGAGGGGTGAGAGCAGAAGAGAGAAAAAGGTTGAATGTTTTCGAGATTAAATGTTTGAGAAGCATGGCTGGAGTAACGCTGACAGACCGGATCACCAACGACGTGGTTCGAATCAAAACAGGGATGGTGAAGAAGTTGGAGGACAGAGTGGATTCGTGTGTTCTGAGATGGTTCGGCCTCATGTAGAGGATGGATGAAGGGAGATTGGTGAAAAGGGTGATGAATGCGGAGGCGAGTGGTCGCAGGCCTAGAGGTAGACCGATGTTTGGGTGGATGGATAGTGTGAAGCAGGCGTTAGGAAGGAGAGACATGAATGTAAAGGTGGCGAGAGAGCGTGCAATGAACAGGCGTGAGTGGAGAATGGTTGTGAATGGTTGATTTTGACGCTGCTCTGATTGACTTCCCCACCCTTGGCATCCCGTTGTCGGGATAGTCGTGGGTGAGGGAGGCCCGGCCATCATGGCGCGGCGGGGGGTCAACCAGTGAAAACTGTCGGGCCATGCTGATGACGAATCCTCGGACTGCATTCGTGACCCAGAGTGTATGTTGAGGGGGTACCGGCCGGACCCTTTAGCATAAAAGGGCTAAATTGTGTGAGTGTAAGCGTGTGGAGGTGTGAGGTGAGCCTTGCCGTCGGCCACCCCCTTTTCTGGGAGATGCGGCCTAGTGTCTTTATCTGCATGAGCGCTTAGAATGTATGAGCGTTTAGTAATGCCGTCATGGGACATGATCACCAATTGCTGTTGCAACAGATGGTGAATTTCCTGTAACACTAACAGTGAAAACCAAACTCATCTATACTAATCACGAGTCAGTAAGAGGCACGTCCTATATAGCCCAAAGGTAAGGCGCCTACTCTTCGGGTGTTCGCTTGTACTCGAGTAGGTAATTATATGTGTAAGAGGTGCCCAGTCTCGAGTCAACTATGAAGGCAACTAGCTAATCGTGCGTCAAATGTAAAGATGTCCGGAAGCGTCGCTTCAATGGCAAGCTGCTAAAACAATAATCTGAAAATGGAAATCATGCACCTGTTAGACCATCGTTTATAAGTGGCTCGCTCCGTACGTAATATATATTGAATCACTAGTTAACATATGCAAATGGTCTTCATTATAACGAGACTTTATTGTTCATCATAACCTAATAATGTTTGACATGGTACTATCAAAGTTCGTCAATACTCGAATGATTTCGAGTAAGGACTTAGGAGTCAGGATTAATGACTGAATAAACAAAGATTCTTCACATTTTTACAATAAAAACAATGGTGGTTTATTATTATGTTCGTACGTCAATGAAACACGTGTGTCGGGCACGGAAACATTTCGTCCGAACACGTTTGATCTCGGGGAGCGATGCTCGTCAAATATTCAAAAGAAGCCAGAGATTATGGTTGACATTTTCACAGTATAGGCACCATGCAGCTACTGTTCAAGATGTAATGAATTTTTATTTTACCGTTTCATCATTCTCACCGGTTTGTGACGATCTCCTGCACAGTCTTCATTTGTGTAGGCGGGCAATTTGAGTCACCAGATGGTGTCCTGCCCTGGCTTAGGCAGCCGTATCGCCGTCGGGCACACAGGCGAGGTTGTTCCCCATTGGGGTGGGTCTAGTAGATTTCGAGCGCAAATACCGCCAATAGTACAATCAATATTATTACTGTTGTTGCGTGGGAAGTAGTAGTTACAATAAGATTAATCATTCGGTAATTTTGATAAATTCTGAGGAAATCTGCCGAGTGACTGTATGTGTAATATTGCATTAAGACATTCATTTGATACAAGAGAAATGTCGAATACACACAATAGAGTAGAGAATAGATTTAAGTGTTCAATCTCAACCGGAACTCAGACGTGGAATATATGGCGCTACCCAGTAGAGCGTCAGAATGGAGAAAAATATATTCCATCGCAGACAAAATGTACATTGACAACTATCGTGCGGGTAGTTTTAACGTTCGCAGAACGTAATAAATCCATTCATATGTGCTAGTGCTCCCATTGTATAAACAATGTACCATAGTATCGACTTGGCATCTATTGGAAACTATATTTACAGAACTCGAAACTGTCGCAATGCTTCGGTGACGTGATTTGTTCATAGTGTAGGACGAGGTTTTCTAGTCTGCTGAAGTCAAAGCCCTTCTGGAGCCGAACGTGGAACGGTAAAAAGTATGCTTTGTGTGGAAGAAGATTATGGATAACCGTACGTTTTCAAATATGGAATTTTTACGGAGTGCACAATTGTTTACGACGAATATTCGATCAGCTGACATTCGTACAAATTAACCAATGGAAATAATTTTCAATCACAAAGGGATAATCCTATCTGCCTCCATGGCTGAAACTCAAGGACCAGGTTCAATCTTCAATCACTGTCAAAAAAAAGTCGTTCTCAACATACTAACAGGATGACTATTCCGTGAATAACAGGAATCACTCAAGTGGCGTCAAGAGATAGAAAAGGCAGGATTTTGTAGCGTGTTTGAGTCAATAAGTGGAGTCAACAGTAACCTCCGACTTGTTTCTGCATCTAGCAAACTGTACCAATGTGTTCGCAAACATCTTCCATTGTTAATTATAGCTACAGTTCCTTCACTTCTTGAAGCGCCCTCTAAACTTTCGTGCGTATCCTTTATTATGCTTGGCAAGGGCCATTTCCATAACAGAGGTGGCAGCATACGTGTTTCTGTTGTCGTCATTGATTTCGCTAATGTCTGGCAGCAAGTCGTGTTCGTGGACAGGGATGAAGGGGTGGGAGTACTCTTTGGTGATGTCGTACGCCTCTGTATCTATGACAGAGGACGCGGAGTCGTTGGTGTTGGCCAAGAAGAAGAGGTCGTCTTCTTCCTCCAACTGACTGGCCTTAGCCACTTCCTGGAGCTGGAATGGAAGGCGATAACTGAGTCAGGCTTGTCAATGATTTCGTGATACAAGTTTAAGTGGGTCCATCTCCACCAAAACTCTGATACAGATACAGACACTAGGCCGCACCCCTCAGAAAGGGGGGTGGCTGACGGCAAGGCATACCTCACACGACTTAGCCCTCTAGTGCTAAAGGGTCCGGCCGGTAACCCCGCAAAATACACTCCGGGATCCAATGTCAGCAGCGGGGCCCGACAGTTTGCACGGGTTCACCCACGCCGCGTCATAATGACCGGCCCACTCTCCCCCCACCCATAACCCGCGACCATCCCGACAACGGGATGCCAAGAGCGGGAAAGCACATCAGAGCAGGGTCAAAATCAACCATTCACTCACGTCTGTTCATTGCACGCTCTCTCGCTACTTCCACATTCATGTCTCTCCTTCCTAACGCCTGCTTCACACCATCCATCCACCCTAACTTCGATCTACCCCTAGACCTGCGAGCACTCGCCTCCGCATCCATCACCCTTTTCACCAATCTAATTTCGTCCATCCTCTCCTTGTGCACGAACCATCTCAGAACACGCGAATCCACTCTGTCCTCCAACTTCTTCACCATCCTGTTCTGATTCGAACCACGTCGTTGGTGATCCGGTCTCTCAGCGTTACTCCAGCCATGCTCCTCCAGCATTTCATCTCGAGAACATTCAACCTTCGTTTCTTCTCTGCTCTCACCCCCCAAGTCTCAGCTCCGTAGAGCACAGTTGGGACAATATCACCCTCATACAGCCCTTTCTTCGCTTCCATCCCCCAACGTCATACAGCTCATTAGACTCTTCAGGGCACCCAACACTTTACATCCCTCCTTCACTCGCGTCTTCAGTTCAGTTTCCACTTGTTCAGTTATCTCCACATGGGAGCTCAGATATTTAAAACACTGAACTTCCTCCAAGAGCTCTCCATTTAGTGGGACACTCATTTTTCCTCGCATCGAAAGTCCTCGAGCATCTCATTACCTCACTCTTACCGACGTTCACTCGAAGCTTCCTCCTCTCACACACTCTACCAAACTAAGACACTAGCCAACATAGCCTCTCCTCTGAATCCGCAACCAGGCCGTATCATCAGAAAATATCAACTGGTTCAACTGCCAACTCCGCCCATTCGCTTCCAACAGTTCCACGCCACGACCCAGCACACTCGCGTTCACTTCCCTGACCACTTCATCCATATAGAGGTTGAACAGCCAGGGAGACATCACGCAGCCTTATCTCAGTCCCACTTTCACTGTGAACCAATCATTTACCTCGCTTCCCTCTGACACATGCTCGGCTGCCAATATAGAAACTCTGCGCCACTTTCAACAAATGTCCGCCCACTCAATACAAACGCAACACCCTCCACAGCGCTTAAATGAAAGGCAATAATTCATGTTTGGTACAGTCTAGATAATAATTGATTCTGTGGAATGTATTTGAATTGAATATTGATTTTGCGTATTGATTCACCACTACGCCGAATCCCCCAGAAAGGTAGGTGGTCAACGTTCAGGCGCACCACACACACTCTCATATACTCACACGCAAACAAACTTGCCTTTTGGCACTGAAGGGTTCGGCCAGGAAACTCCGCAACACACACTTCGGGTCAGGAGAGGGATCCGAGATCAAGTCTGCATGGCGCTACATATTTTACTGGTTTACCCTTGCTGCGTCATTGTAATCGAGCCCTCTCCCACCCACGACTATCCCGCTTTTCAACGAGACACCAAGGGCTGGACAGCACCTCAGAGCAGCGTCAACACTCACCTATTCACAACCATTTTCGTCTCGCGCCTCCTCGCTACCTCCTCACTCAAGTTTCTCCTTCCAAACGCCTGCTTCACGCCATTTATCTACCAGAACTCTGTCTACATTTAGGCCTACGCCCGCTCCTCACCTCTGTTTTTACCACCCATCCTCACCACGTTTTCCGAACCATCTCAGAGCACGTGAATCAAACTCTGTCCTCTAACCTTCTTACCATCCTCGTTCTAATTCAACCCTCATTATTGATCCCACCTCTCTGCGTCATTTCAGCCATGCCCCTAATACATTTCATCTCGAAAACAATTAAACTTCTTTCGACCCAACTCAGTAATGTAGAGTACAGTTAAAAAACACTCCAATAGCTCCAAGGCACGGCCCATTACACTCGCGTTCACCTCCCTTACCACTCCATCTATGTCCAACGATTGAACAACCGGGGAGACATAATACAGCCTTGCCTCAGACCCACTTTCACTGTGAACCAATTGCTTACCTCGCTCCCCAATTAGATCTATGCTCTGTCGCAAACATAGGTACTCTGAACAGCTTTCAACAGATTTCCGGCCACTCCATACAAACGAAACAACCTCTGCGGTGCTTCCCTGTCGTAGGACTTTCCAAATTCATGAAGGCCCACAACAAACATTTTCTTTTTGCAGGATACTTCTCACAGATTTGTCTTACTGCTAGAATCTGATAGGCACACCCTCTACCACTCTTAAAGCCACACTGTTCCTCGACAATTGCGCCGTCCGTAGTCTCTAATCCTTTGGATCAACACTCTCTCATACAATTTACCCATCACAAAAAACAAACTGATGCCTCTTGAGAGGCAGCATCCATTTTTGTCTCCTTGCCCATATATAGTGGAACATTGCAAGCACTACGCCAATTAATTTGCACCAGGTGATATCCCAACAACCCTAATTTTTGAATAACCTAATGAACCAACGATGGAAATTAACTCTCGCCAGGGTTCTTAACTCTAGTTACATGAACTCATTGGGGGTCTGGATACCCTCAAATTTAAAGGCTCTCCAGTGTAAAGGCTCCACAATTCAACCCTGGGTCGGCAGTTGAATCTGTAAGAGAGGCATTGACTTTGAACCTCAAACCATCAAGTGAATAAAATCAAACTTCTAGCTTTCATCATCAGGCACTTTCAACGTCAACTTTGTGTATGGAAAGGAAGCCCCGGATGGGGGCAAACTCATCTAGGCGAATGGAGTTAGCAGGTCAAGCACACCCAAAACGCGATGGCTAATGATAAGTACCATGAGGTCGTGTTCAGGGCCACACAGCCACAGACTCTCCAAGTCGATTCTACGTCGTTCCGAGGGCGACATGATGTGAAGTGCAATGTTACCTGCACAAACAGGAGAAAAAATATATAATTGTTGACCAAGCAAGACAAAGAAACGATAGGCTAGTCGCCCCATTAACAGAACCGAGCATGATGCGAGTTGGTCAAATAGGAACGAATGGGCTAGTCGCCCCACAAACAGGAGAGAATTAAGATTCTTGACCAGGAACAGAAAACGACAGCTACCTATTTGCTGACCAAGTAGAACCAAGAAATAATGGGTTAGTCGAGACACAATATGAACAGAGGATGATTATCGTTGACCAAAAACAGAGATGAATTCGGATTAGTTAAGTAAATGATGGTAACTAAAACAGATCAACGAAATAAAAGGCAACAACAAATATGATAACAAATCAATAGTTATAAAGCCTTCAAAAAAGGCAGAACTATTCGCATTGCAACCAAATTAAAGACAAGAATATAGCTAGCATAAATAATTAGTATTTTATTTTATGAAATCATACTATCATGATGTAACTTTACAGCTGCAAAAAATTAAATTTAATAAATGCAATCTTGACATCACTTTGGGAATTCAATAAATAATAATTTTGTAAGACGCTCCTTTGCTATTCAAACTGCTGTGCATGGCCCTGAGGCTGCAGTAGGACTAGACAGTGACTGCTGAACCGGCCTAAACTGTTACTCGTATAAACAATCAATTAAGTAAGCTTCATACAGCTATTAAATAAAAATGTTACCCACCAGTATTTTTTCATGTGAGGTTATTCAAAAAGTTTAGTGATTTGTTCAATACAGACAACCTACAAACACCGAAGGGAGCTATGATGGTGACTTTATTCGAGAATCTGTAGTAGCTACGTGCACATTGCCCCACCAATCCAGAGTGAAACAATGTGCTGACTCATGTGTGGATTGTGGAGTGGTGTTATAATATACCATTGATGGATTTCCTCAAATTTGTGATATTGAATTAAACAAACAATCTCTGAATTATATTTAGGATGATGCAAATCTACTACACAAACAAATGAATGGATTCAGGGAACGATCAAGCCACCTTTTGAATGCAGTTGAATCATTTGTAACCCATGTAGTTATTGGAAAACTCCACAAATGATTACAGCAGCAACTGGCATACCCGATTGTATAAGAAAGGGCTGCCAAGGGTGCAAGTGTGATTTTTTTTTTGTCTCAATCAAACACCCAAACAAGTGCTCCCTGGTGTGGATAGGTTTGACAGATTTGCCGTACCAAAAACCTTATCCAAACTAAAACAATTGCAGAAACAATTTTCTTCTGTATCACCTATCCCAAGTGATGTGATGAACAAAGAAGTTGGAAAAGGAACAATATTTTTTGTAGTTATCACCTATCCTAAGGGATAAGAAGAACATTGGAGTTCGAAAGGAAACGATACTTTTTTTTGTAGCATCTATCTCAAGTAATAAAATAAACAAGAGTGTTGGTCTTACCCAAATCCATTGCCACCCACGGCGAGTATCTCCCTTCCATGATGATGCCCTTGTCTTTCCTGGACATTTTTGCATTGTAATATTTCCGTACACTCATAGCAACAGCATCCAGGTGGCGCTGAGAGTTGGCGGACACGACCACCATGTGGTCCACCCAAACCATCTGGGCAGGGATCTGCAAGTACAGAAATAGTTACTTCAATGAGTTATGCCTACTCCAACCGAAAGATCAAAAAGTGTTTTGGGAAGAGATATGCAATACCAAAATATTGGCTGGCCGATACCGATACTCCATTTCATGCCAATACCAATATTCGGCTGACACCAACAGCTAATTGGCAAATACCAATACTTCTGGTGACTATACTTTGCATGTAGTTATCTCATCAATTTCATAATTTGTTAATGCTTTTGTTAAATATGTGGTTTGCTTTGAGCCTCATTTCCACCAGAGCCTCAGCGTGAGTTTTCTATTTTGATGGCAAATAATTGCATAAGAAACGTCCGGAAACTTAAATGCTAAGATTTTTGTAGTGCAACGGAGTGTATTATACAGATACAAACACTAGGCCGAATCCCCCAGGAAGAGGGGTGGCCGATGGCAAGGCACACCTCACACCCTAATACGCACGCTGACACAACTTAGCCCTTTTGTGCTAAAAGGTCCGGCCGGTAACCTCGCAACACACACTCGGGGTCATGAGTGCGGTCCGAGGATCCGTTGTCAGTAGCAGGGCCCGACAGCTTTCACTGGTTTACCCCCGCCACATCATGGTGGCCGGCCCCCCCACCCACGAATATTCCAACAACGTGATGAAAAGAGTAGGAAAGCACATCAGATCAGCATCAAAAAACAACCTGATCATTGCACGCTCTCTTGCTATTTTCACATTCAAGTCTCTCCTTCCTAACGCTTGCTCCACACCATCTAGGCCGACGGCCACTCGCCTCAGCCTTCATCTCCTTTTTCACCGATATCCCTTCATCCATCCTCACCACGTGTCCGAACCATCTCAGAAAACGCAAATCCACTCTATCTTCCAACTTCTTCACCATCCCAATTCTGATTCGAACCACGTCGATAGTGAACCTGTCTCTCAGCAACACTCCAGCCATTTTCCTGAAACATTTAATTTCGGAAACATTCAGCCTTCTTCTCTCCTCTGCTCTCACCCCACAAATCTTAGCTCCGTATAGCACACTTGGAACAACGACGCCCTCATACAACCCTTTCTTTGCTACCATCCCCAACATCCTGCAGCTCATTACACTCTTCAGTGCACCCAGCACTTTACACCCCTTTTCACTCACGACTTCACCTCAGTTTCCACTAGATCAGTCTCCTCTACATGGAAGCTCAGATACTTAAAACACTGAACTTCTTCCAACAACTCTCCTTTTAGGAGGGCACTAATTCTGCTTGCAGCATCAGCAGTCCTTGAGCATCTCATTACTTTACTTTACTTTAATCCACGTTCACTCGAAGTTTTCTCCTCTCACACACTCTACCAAATAAAGACACTAGACTACATAGCTTCTCCTCTGAATCTTCCACCAAGGCTGTATCATCTGCAATCAGCAACTAGCTCAACTGCTAACTCCGCTCATTCGTTTCCAACAGTTCCAAGCCACAACCCAGCACACTTGCGTTCACCTCCCTGACCACTCCATCTATGAAGAGATTGAACAGCCAGGGAGAAGCACTTTCACTGTGAACCAATCACTCACCATGCTTCCCACTCTGACACATGCTCGGCTGAAAACACTTAAACTCTGCACCGCTTTCAACAGATTTCTGCTCACTCCATACAACCGTAACACCTTCCATAGCGTTTCCCTGTCAATCTTGTCGTATGCCATTTCTAAATCCATGAAGGCCCAAAATACATCATTTCCCTTTGAGAGGTACTTCTCCCAGACCTGTCTCACTGCAAAAATCTGATCGGTGCACCCTCTACCACTTCTAATGCCACACGGTTCCTCTCCAATTATGCAATCCGTATATTCTATAATCCTTTTCATCAGCACTGTCCCATACAACTTACCAACCACACATAACAAACTGATACCTCTTGAGTTGCAGCATTCACTTTAATCTCCTTTGCCCTTATATAGTAGGACAATGCAAACTTCAAATGTAAACGTCAATTAGCTAACTGCAAAAAAGTCCCTAACTTTAGATTAGCTAACTTTGATAGCTTAAGAGGCAATGGCATCAGCAAATATAACCCTCAGACAAGATGTCAATCAATTGCTAAGCAATTTTATGAGTGCACTTCAAAATAGTGAAAATGACCATGTCCCTCGCAACAACAGGCAACAGCAGAATCAGCCTAAGTACTGGAAAAGAGAATTGCAGCACCTTCAGTTGCAAAAGAAAGCAAAGCACTTTAATAAACAGAAGCACCCACACGACGATGGGGCAAAAAATGGATACATAATCAGCAGTTGGATTTTCAAGCTGGTCCACACAACTAAAAAAAATGAAATTGCAGACAACACCAAAACTAATCAGAAACAATTTTTCAGTTAGCAAAAAAAATCAAGATCTGTAATTGGCCCACTTGAACATGATATCCATGAGCTAGAAACTGACCACACTAAAATGAGTGTCCTGCTTGACCAATTTTTCTGTTCTATATTTACGTTAGAGAATGCAGATATTCCTAATCCTGAGGATATCATAGTGCAAAGACATCAAAGCCCTCAGTACAGTGAACTTTTCTGCTGCCAAAGTTATTAAATATAGCTATCAAAAAATTTAGAGTTACAAAATTTTCCGTTCCAGACCAAGTTCATCACAGAATACGGAAAGAGTTTGGAAACAAAATTTCACCCAATATCACACAAATGGCACCAGACACTCTCAATGGAAAAAGGCCAACATCACCCCAATGACCATTCAATTAGTCTCCTCAGTCATAGGCAAATTGATGTAAAGTTTGATCACAAATAAAATTACAGAATTCCTTGAATTAAATCAGTCATAGGTAACTCTCAGAGTGGCTTCAGATGCAATCGTTCATGTCTTACTAACCTGCTGCTTTTTTTCAAGAATATAATTGAATTTCACAACGCGAAATCTCCAATCGAGATCATTTACCTTGACACACAAAAGGCTTTCGACAAAGTTTCTCACGAAGGCTTGGTTAGTAAATTGCACAGCATCAGTATTCAAGATGAACTCCATAACTGGATAAGATGCTGGCTCACAGACAGACGGCAGCGAGTCGTATTTAACGAAGCTTCCTCCAATTGGGGTTAAGTTACCAGCTGCGTGCCCGAAAGATCTGTTGTGTTAGGTCCAGTTCTCTTCATAATATTCATAAACGATCCCGACAGCAACGTACTGTCGAACATTAGTAAGTTTGCAGACGATACCAAGCTAGGAGGAAAAGTGCAAACCAAACTCGAGTGTGAGCAGATTCATTTAGGCTTGAACAAAATAGTTGAGGGTCAGAAAAGTGGCAAATGAAATTCAATGTCGACAAGTGTAAAGTTATGCACATTGGTCACCATAACCCTTAACACGAATATCCAATATCCGGAAATAAACTGATACCTGTCACCGAAAAGAGAGATCAAGGTGTCATCATTAGTAACGACTTGAAAAGCAGCAAGCAATGTGACGATGCAGCCAAAAAAGGCAATAACATGTTAGGCATGATATCCCGCACAATCTCGTACAAGAGCCGAAATAGTATTCGCAGGTTATACACTGCATTTGTTCGACAGGATCTTGGGTATTCCGTCCAATTTTGGTCTCCATACTTCAGAAAATACATTACTCAATTAGAAAAGGTCCAAGGTAGAGCTACCAAAACTAATCCCTTTGCTGCGCAATAAATCGTACAAAGAGGCGTGAACTCAACCTTTATTCGCTAGAGAAACGTTGAGTCAGAGGTGACATGATCGAAGTGTGGAAGATTATGAAGGGTAAAGAAAACGTCGAGCAAGCAAACCTTTTCACTTTAGATGCGAACGGAGTGACCAGGAATAATGGATACAAAATTGTTGGCAAGCGTTTCACACTCGATATCACGCGCAATTTCTGCACAAATAGGGTTGGAACAGACTTTCCGCGGAAGTTGTGAACCGATACAATCGAAACGTTCAAGTCACGGCTCGACAAATTCTACCAAAATCGCCGGTAAATAGCTCCCATCTATAGCACTTTCACCAGTACATACGTGAAAAATTAGATTCGGCATTGACACACGTACGGTTAAATTAGCGCCAGACATTGGCACTAGTACAGTAAAGAAGGTGCCTAGCATTGATACCTGCTTGTTGCAAAACGGTGTTCAGCAATGACACCGATCAGAATTGGTTTAAAAAGGAATGAAACTGTGACAATCTCAGATCAACAACGTGGGTCGGTGGCGTTCTCTTCAGGTGCTGATTTGAGTTATTTCAAATATCATCGTTAAATGCCATTTCCTTCAACAAACTTTCCCTTTCATGATCTAATAAAACAAAAAATACAGACACAAGATGCTATCTTAGACGTTCTACTTCAGAACTAATTTTCTTACTATCAAAAGGGAACCTAGTTAAGGCCAAAAGGCCTCTTGTTGTCTTCTTTCACTCGTTAACACTTGTAATGCAGGCACTGCGCCACTCAATCGGTAGCACGCCCGCCACAAAACAAATGTTTAGTAGCCTCACCAACCATTCGACGATCGTTATTCCATCCTTCTTCAGGCACTTAGTCACAACGCCATCCAAACCAGGGGCTTTGCTACCTTTCATCACCTCCACCGCTTCCTGCACCTCTTCCCTAGTTATGTCCTCACCAAGTCTCTCTCCAAAAACCGGCATCCGCGCACCAGCCCCCACAGCAACAATGTCAGCCTCTCTGTCATCCTTGACATTCAACAATTTATCAAAAGAGCGATTCCAGCGTTACGCACGTAACGTTCAGACGGAAATTTTTGCTTTATTGTTGGAATAGCACACGATCAGTTAGAGATATTTAAAATGTGCATAAGACCAAAGTGTAAGTACTATCTAAGGGCTTCCTAACCATGTAGCTATGTTTCTTTTAATTGCTACTGAAACTACATCAGTTGCTCACCTTCAAATGTGTCGTCACCCACACGTAACATGAATGCCACCTCACCTCCACTCGCAGTTGGCTCGCGCCGACGTAAAACTTTACGAATTGTGCAAAGATATGAAACTTCCGTTAGCACTATCTGGTGGAGAACATCTCAAGGTACGTTTTGGGATATTGTTCAACAAATTTATACATAGCATAACTGAATAAATAATTTTATTGTGTCGCACGTAACAACAATTTTGTCACGCACGTAACTACAAATTTCCCAGTTTAGGTTTACTGGGACACGAGCTTGCCGGACCTACGCAGTTCCAGGCAGGTATAGATTTTAGCCAGAAATTACAATTTTATAGGCCTTTTATAAGTAAAAATTTGAAAAAGTTGTGTGACGATTCTTTATCCTATCACGTGCGTAACGACACAATCAAATCATTTATCCAGTTATACTACATATAAATTTGTTAAACAACATCCTAAAATGTATCTTGAGATGTTCTTCACAAGATAGTACTAACGGAAGTTTTGTATCTTTGCACTATTCGCAGAGTTTTGCGTCAGCGCGAGCCAATCGCAAGTGGAGGTGGCATTCATGTTACGTGTGCGTGACGACACATTTGCAGGTGAGTAACTAATGTCGTTTTGGTAGCATCTTAAAACACTGACATGATAAGGAAGCTCTTAGATAGCACTTACACTTTGGTCCTACGCGCATTTGTAATATCTCCAACGGTTACTGTGCTATTCTAATAATGAAGCCAATTTCTGTCTGAACGTAACTGCGTAACACTAGAATCGCTCCTGAGCTGTACCTTTTCTGACGCTCTTTGGCTGCTAGTGGGACCATTATACAGATACAGACACTAGGCCGAATCCACTCAAAAAGGAGGGTGGCCGACAGCAAGGAGCACCTCACACCCTCGTACGCTCACACTCGCACAACTTAGCCATTTTGTGCTTAAGGGTCCGGCCGGTAACACCGCAACACACACTCTGGGTCACGAGTGCAGTCTGAGGATCCGTTGTCAGCAGCAGGGCCCGACAGTTTTCACTGGTTTACTCCCGTCGCATCATGATGGCCGGCCCTCCACCCACGACCATCCCAACACTGTAATCCCAAGGGCGGGAGAACACATCAGAGCGACGTGAAAAATCCAACTATTCCCCCCTCACGCCTGTTCCTTTCACGCTCTCTCGCTACTTCCACATTCAAGTCTTTCCTTCCTAACGCCTGCTTCACACCATCCATTAACCCAAACTTCGGTCTACCACTCAGAACACGCGAATCCACACTGTCCTCCAACTTCTTCACCATTCCCGTTCTGATTCAAACTACGTCGTTGAAGATCCGGTCTCAGCGTCACTCAGGCCATGCTCCTCGAACATTTTATCTCAAAAACATTCAACCTTCTTCTCTTCTCTGCCCCCCCCCCCCAAGTCTCAGTTGGGACAACAACATCCTCATACAACCTTCTCTTTACTTCCATGCCCAACGTCCTACAGCTCATTACACTCTTCAGTGCACCCAACAATTTACACCAATTCTCCACTCGCGCCTTGATTTTAGTTTCCAACAGTTCAGTCATCTCCACATGGGAGCCCAGATACTTAAAACACTGAACTTCCTTCAACAGCTCTCCATTTAGTAGGCTATTAATTTTGCTGGCATTGATAGTCCTCGAGCATCTCATTACTTTACTTTTACCCACGTTCACTCAAAGTTTCCTCCTCTCACACACTACTAAACTCAGACTCAAGCCACTAAAGAGAGGTAATATTATTGAACAGGCGCGTGTACTGGAAAATATATGATGTATAAATAAAACTGTTAGATATATATATAAAGAAATACAAAACGTTGTTCTTTAAATGCTCAGTATATAGGTCCCTACATTCTAAATACGTATTGCGTTACGCACGTGGCGGGAGATTTTGTTGCGTGCGTGACAAACAAAATGTTGCGTGAGTGACGGCTGTTACAAAAATACTAACGAAAATGAAAATCTGCTGACAGTAGTATTGTACAAGGACAAAATGTACATTGCATATGAAGTGCCGTCAAAAAGTTTCAAAGCACTAGTTGATGAGATTGAAAAAATAAAATCGTCACGCAAATAACATTGCAACCATCAAAGATTCATTGATTCATGAGTCAGATGGGTTATGAATAAAGAACTTTTCCTTGCTTGGTAAATGTAGTAGCAATAGAACGTCAGCTTTCTATTAGCATAATTGTTTTCGACTTAGCATAATTGTTAGTACTTAAAAACTCGAATGGGAAATAGGTACAATTTTCCGTTTTTCAAATTCTGAGTATTCCACGCACAGCTACACCTGCAACTTTTAAACCGTTCAATATTTAGAAATTCTGTTTGCATATTCAGAAAGCTGATAAAATTCTCCTTCGTGTTGTGTAATTCATGCCACTCGACCGTCAATTTTCATTTTTTCGGAAAAGTTTATATCTTCGTGGAATCGCCCTAAATACTCAGTCCACCTTTTCCGTACACCATCACTTTCCGTCAACAACTGGCCGATTTCATCTTTCATCGCTTCCTCCTTTCCGGCCTCTCCCTTTCTCACCATCTTAACCTCTTTCCAGAACATCTTTTTGTTCTCCTCAAAATTCTGGCACAACCGTCTGTCACGCCTGGCATCACCGTTCCTTTTCGCTCTCCTCACCACTCGCTTTACCTCCTTTTTCGTAGGCCACCACCGACCTCGCCTGCAACCACTCCTCAAAAGCTCTTCTTTTCTGCGCCACCGCCAGTTTGACCTCCACGTTCTACCACTCGCTGCCCTTCCGTCTGCATCCACCCACACGGCGCACGCCACACACATTTCTTGAACATCTCAACAAGGCATCTCTGAACGTCTCCCATTCTTCCTCCACACCTTGCAGGTCCTGCCCTCTCACGTTGTCAACTTCTCAGCTCTGCTTTACACATTTAGCTCACTCACTTTCACCACCTCTCTTCCTCCTCCCACTCTATTGTTCCCCTTCAACCTATGTTCATTCTTAAAAACTTCCTTCCACCCGCAGATGGTCAGACACTCCTTCACCATCACCTCTCAACACCCGCACATCCAACAGTTCTCCCACCACTCTCCTCAAAATCAGCACAAAATCCATCAGCGCTCTCTCCACTGCACCATGGGCCATCCTTACCCATGTGTATTTGTTGATATCTCGCTTCTTGAACAGGCTGTTTTCGACGGCCGAATTCTGTTCCATGCATAGACCTAAAAGGTTTTCTCCACTGTCATTCCTACTAGGAACGCCATACCTCCCTATCAAATTATCTACTACTGTATAACCAACTCTGGCATTAAGGTCACCCAATACAACCACATTGAATTGACTTCCAAACCTCTCAATACACTCGCTCAGGTCAGTCCGAAATTTCTCCCTCTCCTCCTCACTAGACTTGCTACCAGGTCGACACGCACTCACAAATGCCCAAATTTATACGCCTATCTTTACTTTCACCCAAATCAATCTTGAGGACACCTCTTTCTACTCAGTAACGCTACCAGCCAGTCGATCACTCCATAACAACACCAGACCTTCTCGTGCCAAACTCTCATCCACGCCTGACTTTCTTCCACTTACCACTCCAAACTCACACTTGCCCTTACCCTTCAACTTAGTCTCACTCAGCACCATCACATCTAACTTCTTCCTCACATACATCTCACCAATCTCTCGCTTTTTGGCTTTGTTTGTACTACAACCACGCTCATCCAGCTACCCTAACAATAGGGTTAGGAGAGGCCTTAGCCTCTCTTCCCCCGCTCGTCTTGCCGTTTTAGGGAGGATTTTACAGAGGAGGGGATTCCTAGCCCCCTCGCCCCGCCCCCTATTAGTGGCCTGTAACGACATGCAGGGGTTGCGGTAACACGATTCTAAGCTCTGGCTACAGGGCTCCCCCTTTAGTTGCCTCCTACGACACGCAGGGGTTACGGTAGCAATACTCTAACACCTCCGCTGCAGAATGTATTATATATAGTTGATAAGTTTTGCTGCTTGCATTACTTGGAGATTCAGAAATTTGAATTTCATCAAAAAAACAGAGTTCTTATGCGGAAAATTGTTGGCAGATTGAAAGAAATTTTTGTGCAAGATAGCTCACCTAAGCAAGAGGAATGTTTCTCATACTAACAGAATGGAGGGAAGAATGGCTCTGAAACCAATCTGAGCAAATTCGTATTGCTTGCTAGTTTAGGACCCCTGAATTATCATTTTAATCTTTTACCCATAATAACGCAGATCTAGTGGCAGGGGAAGCTACAAACTCTTGCAGTCCATCTTCAATCTTGCTCAATATGTTGGCTGCACAGTGTGACTCAGAGAATGGCATGACAACAAACAACACTTCTCTGTTCAAGGTTTTAATTCACACAATGCTCTGTAAAATTGGTGGAAGAAGCATTTGAGTTACTTGTCCAAATGTCAGTGGTAAAACTGAAATTTTCTGGCCCATTAACAATAGTCTTGACCTTTTTCATTGCAGATGGAATTGAGGATAGGTACAACATTTTCTGCTAGGTAGTTAATTCAAAGTTCAGCTTCACCTTTTTCATTAATCTGGTATTTAAAATCAGAATCCTCATCCACGGAATATTGTTGGCAATCGAGGGCAATCAAATCGCCGATCGAGAAATGTATTGCATTTGCTTCTGAACTTTTATGTCCCAGTTTTAGAGCAAAACAAAAGTTTGATACAGAGTAATTTGATTTTTCTTGCATCTACTTGTAGCTAAATGAACTTATTGCACTTTTGTTCAAATGAACAATGAATTCATCATTGGAAAAAATGCAGTGCTTGTCAAGATTCAATACCGAGTCAGAGGAATACAAGTCCAGTACTCTAGCCACTACAATACCCTTAAACAGTACAATACCAACAAAGCTTCAATCACAGCTTTTGTCTAGAGTAATGGACTCGTATTCCTGCGACGTGGGATCGAATCTTGGCAAGGACTGAAGTTTTTCCAATGATGAATTAACTGTTCATTTACATAAGTCTCCTAATGGTATTGTTGGCATGTTCTTCCTTATATATTGCACTTGTAGAAGGCGCTGCTTTTAGCTAACTTAGTTGGTCCAAGGTAGCGGATACTTCTGGATTTGATTTGGGCCTCATGATACTTCTGGACTTTCTATATTTTTCGTTTGTTCACTTTCCTTTTCCTACACTCTTTGTTGTCTTTGCAGGTGTTTTTTCGATTGTGTTGAACCTTTAACCATCTTTGCCTCCTCTGGACCCAAACTTGCATACCATTTTCAAGGTATCTGTTTTGCTTATAATAGCTACTTGTTTTTTATTTGTGTAGGGCTTGGTGTCTGCATTGTTCCCATGCATGAGGGCAAATGAGTTAAAAATTAGGGCTGCAACTCACGAGGAATCAGTCTGTTATGTGTGGTTGGTAGGTTATACGGTTGAGTGCTGATCAAACAGAATCAAGACTGTACGAATGGTACAGGAACAGTGTGGCTTTAGGAGTAGTAGAGGGTGTGCAGATCAAATTTTTACAGCATGACAAATCTGTGAGAAGTACCTTGCAAAGGTGAAAGATGTGTTCTGGGCCGTCATAAACTTGGAAAAGGCCTACACTAGGGAAGCGTTATGGAGGGTGTTGCGTTTGAATGGAGTGGGCGGACATCTGTGGAAAGCAGTTCAGAGTTTCTATGTTGGCAGCAGAGCATGTGTTAGAGTGGGGAGCGACGCGTGCGATTGGTTTACTGTGGATGCGGATTGGAGACAAGCTGCCTTAGGTATCCCTGACTATTCAATCTACATGGATGGAATGACCAGAGAAGTGAACGCGAGTGTTGTGGATTGTGGCTTGGAGCCGTTGGGAACCAAAGGGTAGAGGTAGCAGTTGAGCCAATTACTATTTGCGGATGGAAACGCACTAGCTGGCGGAGTTTGGTGAGTGTGTGAGAAGATGAAGTTTCGAGTGAACGTGGGTATAATTAATGTAATGAGACGCTCCAGGAATGTTGATGCGAGCAGAATTAGAATCCTTCTAAATAGAGTTATTGGAGGAAGTTCAGTGTTTCAACCATCTGGGCTCCTTCGAGGAGAAGACAGAACTAGTAGAAGCTGAGGTGAAGTCGCGGTGCACTGAAGAGCCTTATGAGTTGTAGGACGTGCACTGAAAAACCAAATGAGCTAGGTGCACTGAAGAGCCTAATAAACTGTAGGACGTGGACTGAAGAGCCTGATGAGCTAGGTGCACTGAAGAGCCTGATGAGCTGTAGGACGTTAGGGATGGAAGCAAAACGAGGGTTGTATGAAGGAGTAGTTGTCCCAAATGTGCTTAATGAAGCCTAGACTTGAAGGGGTGAAAGCAGAAGAGAGAAAAAGGTTGAATGTTTCTGAGAAGAAATGTTGAAGGCACGGCTGGGTTGATGCTGAGACAAATTAATAATGACATAGTTTAAATTACAACAGGGATGGTGAAGAAATTAGAGGACAGAGTAGATTCGCGTGTTCCGAGATGGTTCGGGAACATGGTGAGAATGGATGAAGGATAATTGTTGAAAAAGCGATGAAGGCAGAGATGAGTAGTCGTAGGCCAATAGGTAGACCAAAGTTTGGGTAGGTGGATTATGTGAAGCAGGCATAGGAAGGAGAGACTTGAGTAAGGAGGTAACAGGAGAGCATGTAATGAACAAGCGTGGGTGGAGAATGGTTGTGATGATGCGTTTTCCTGCCCTTGGTGTCATGTTGAAAAACGGACCGGTCGCATGTGGGGGGACTTGGTCACCTTGACGGGGCAGGGGTGAAACAGTCACACAATTGGGCCCTGCTGCTGACACTAACCTCAGACTGCACTCACGACCTGGAATGTGTGTGTTGCGGGGTCTTCCGGTCGAACCCTTCAGCACAAAAGGGCTAAGTTATGTGAGTATAAGAGGAATGTAAGGTGCACTAACATTGACCACCCCTATTCCTGAGGGATTCGGCCAAGTGTCTGTATCTGTACACTTTCCGAATCTAATTGCCATCGCAAAAGTGTTCACCACTCGCTAAAAATTAGAGCGATTGAGCAGAGTACCCTCACTTGACACCAGCAAGTGGCATATTGCTCCGTTGTGTTACTAGCTATACTTACACTTATATAAAAGTAAACCATCAATATTTCCTTACAAACATCATCAATTTGTCTTCATAGCTATGAAGATTAGTGCAGAGATTTTCTTTTACTAATTTTTATAAATCATGGCCAAAGCATTGAGAAGACAAAGTTAAGAAGTATCAATGGTATGGGCCAATTTTTTCACAGTACCAAAACGTCGGTACATCTCTAGTTCTGAGCATCATTAGAGCAGGCTTGTAACAAGATGAAAGAAATAAACAATTGAAGATATTAATATTTGAATCATTAGGTCCAGATTATAACAAAATCAATATAATAAACAATTGGAAATATAATTCTAATTCAGAATAACATCTGACACCCATTTTCAAACTCACCGGTGCACACAAAACTAGATGCGTTTATTAGGACAACAAGGTGCAATAAAATTGGCAGGTGTCTGCTAGCAAGTTAGAATGAGTACTATGCAATGAAAGGTCATCTGCAAATGGAACATAACAGTATTGAGATTAGATAGTGATGAGGATTTCTAGTGCGTAGAGAGTAGTGTTGATCTTTAAATGAAATGATCGATGCTGGAAGACATTGAGGAGCAATTTGAACTGATGCCAATAGGTACAAAAAATGTTATGCAGTCAAGCATCATAATCAAGTTGACTCTAGATAGCACAAATTCTCATGTATAAATATTAATGATTTAAAATTTACTTAGGTTGTATTACAGGTTAATAAAGTTACAGAACTCTCATAATACAAAATGATGGGTACCATGTCATCATTAGCATGAGATATTTTTAACCTCTGTTATATCACTTACATTCATGGCCACAACATCATTTGCGTTTTCAGAGCGCAGCAGAGCAACCAAGTCTTCCAAGTCAAAAACGCCGGCTTTCCCCCCTGAAAAATACACAAAAATAAACAGTAGGAAATGACTGGCCAAGGACTACAGGAGAATAGTTAGCTAGCTAATGAAAGTGTCCCAGGACCAACCCACAAATAACTAGTAACCATGGGATAGGGTCTAGGGTACAGAAGAAAAACTGAAGTCTCAGAGTGACCAAGATTGAGAGAAAGGAAAAAGAGGGAGTGAAAGTGCTCAAGTGAAGTTTAGGGGCACATCAGTTTCTGTCCATAAAATTCATTCCAGTAAGATGTAGTTCAGTCTCCATGATAATGTATACATGTCCATTTACATGCATAAATTCAGTGAGATATAGCTATTGTGGAAAAACAATTACCTTTCCTTCAGTTTATAGAGGTAGATATAGGACTAAAGTTTTTTGTTGATTTGATTAGGAGTCTTTTCTCTTTCAATCAAGATTCAAGCCCCTGGAGCAAGGGGTGGCCTTAGCAAACATTCAGCATTACCTAAGCATTTTTATTCAAAGCAATAACACATCAATTTTAAAATTTGTAACAGAATAGATATTTGCAAAAACTTAGATGAAAGATAGCTAGCTACATAGCTATATGCTAACAATATAGCAATACAAAGTGATAGCGCTTTTTTTTTAATGGCAGCTAGCTACCTTGGCCAAAAGCAATGCTCAGAAAGATGCATAATTTCAATGATAACGTTGAAGTAGCTATCTTGCTATGAAAAGCTGAAGCTACAGAATAAATGAGGAAAAATAGCAGTGGGACAAATAAATACACATATATTGTTTAGCTACAGGAAAGTATGAGAAATTCAACATTCTTCCTTTGAGGTGGCTGCAGTCCAGAATGCGTACAAGTTTTGGTTAGCCAGCTATCAATTAGTGTTCCTCCAAATGTATGCAGCTATTCTCACAATATAGCTATTGAAATTATAACTTCTCCTGTACAGAAACACGTTAGTTTTAACTAAGAGCAGAAAAAAGGTTTAAAAGTTTGCAATGACATCATAAGTTGGCATACTTATTGCCTTTCATAGCTAATGCTTGGTAGATATATTAATCTAAGATTAAAAGTCTAGGTCAGAGCCACTACATCAAGAGTAGCTATATTAAAATATGTGATCAATCGCTCAATTAATCTAACTTCTACGAGAATGCAGGGTTAGTGATATTTTTTATGGAAAATGAATCTGCACAAAACATCAATTGGTTAATTATTTTACCATGAACTATTTTTTATGTATATAAATATATATAGCTATAGCTTTATATAAATATATATAAATATATATAAATATATATAAATAGCTATGTATATATACATATATAAATATATAGCTATATACATATATAAATATACATATTAATATATATTAATATATATATATAAATATATATAAAAAGCTA
>SDVV010000973.1:0-27725 GCA_016164225.1 Gammarus roeselii | reverse complement strand
TATAATTTTTAATAGGTTTTAAATTTCAATCTCTGCTACGCGCGTGCGACTGCTCAGCACACACCTTGACGCAAGCTCATCCGAGACCACGAGCCCACCCTATTGAAGATAACGGTGCAAATGTCGTCCATTGACTGATTCTTCTTAGTCGTTCTAATAATTACCGATGAAACCCGGCGCTTGATATAATCTCCAGGATATTTCCATTCCCCTCGATTTTGAACAGCGTTGTGATATCCTTCAGAGTTTCCCAGACAATAATGTCGATGCGATTTTTCTTCTGTGGAATAACGCGGGATTTGTAAGCTTCATTTTATAGAATTATAGATTGACTTTGCATGACCTGAAGCATTTACATTACCTTTTTTACTTTTTGAATCTACGCAGATTCAGAGTAGGTTCAACGCAGATTCAGAGTAGGTTCAACGTAGATTCGGAGTAGGTCCAGCGTAGGTTCCGAGTAGTTTCAACGCAGGTTCCGAGTAGGTTCAATGCAGATACAGAGTAGGTTTAACACAGATAAAGAGTAGGTTCAACGCAGATACAGAGTAGGTTTAACGTAGATACAGAGTAGGTTTAACGTAGATACCAAGTAGGTTTATTGTAGATACAGAGTAGGTTTAACGTAGATTTGGGAGGGTGGAGCAAAGATTTCAGCATTTAAAGGGGATTCAGGTGGGTCCCACAGTTTCTCGAGAGGTTCTCGAAGGTTGTCAAGAGTGTCCCAAAGGGCCCCAGGAAGGTCCAAGTGGGTCCCCCAAAATCCTCCTGGTTTTCCGAGTCCCCCGGGTTCCCGAAACCCCGGGTCCCCGAGTCCCGCGGGTTCCACGAGTCCCCCCTTTCCTTGGGTCACTTTGTCTCAACCGGCCTCAATATATATAATGAAAACCAATGCAAAATTCATCATCAAGAAAAAATGGCAGAGAAAAATAATAGAGCCCACGAAAGAAGATATAATAAAATACCAAAATAAAGGGTTAATGGTCTATAAAATGAATAATCACCCATCCACCCCAACCACCATTCGTAATCCTTCCTTCTGCACCCGTCCACACAGGGCGCACTACTCACATTCTTTGCACATTTCAGCAAGGCATCTCTTACCGTCTCTCATTCTTCCTCCACATCTCTTAGGTCCTGTCGACTCACGTTGTCATATTCCTCCCTCAACGCCTGCTGGAACCTCTCAGCTCTGCTTCTCACATTGAGTTCACTAACTTTCACTACCTCTTTTCCTCCTCCTACTCTTTTGTTGCCCTTTCACCTCTGCTCCACTCTTATTTTACCTTCCACCAGCAGATGGTCAGACACTCTTCCACCCTCCCCTCTCAACACCCGCACATCCAGCAGCCGCCCCATCAATCTCCTCGAAAACAGCACAAAATCCATCGGCGCTCTCTCCACCACTGCACAACGTGCCACCCTTACCTCTGTGTACCTTCGGATATCTCGCTTCTTGAACAAACTGTTCCCGACCACCAACTACTGCTCCAAACACAGACCCATGAGTTTTTTTTTACACTCTACCACTACACCACTACAACTCCAACTCTTGCATTAAGGTCGCCCAGTATAACCACATTGAATTAACCTCCAAAACTCTCAATACACTCATTCAGGTCTGTCCAAAATTGCTCCCTCTCCTCTTCACTCCTCTCGCTACCCGGACCGTATGCACTCACAAATACCCATCTATGTACGCCAAACTTAACTTTTGTGGCGCTGCCCAGCCGGTGGTATACATCTCACAGTCCACAAGTATCCTCGAAGGATACACCGCTGCACAAGATACAGACTGCGGTATCTTTGAAGATACATCTGTTCCGGATGCAGACACTAGGCAACCAACAGGCCGCTCGGCTCAGTAGAGACCGCTGAGGTGGCGAGACCATTGTTGCAAGAAGTGACGACATAACATCGTACGAGTAAGGCGCCTTACCAGCCAGACTCGCGAGGTCAGCGCTGCTTCTGGCGAAAACAAGGCAGGCTGGCTATGCCGCGTCGAGCCATCGAGGGGCCTCGCATGATCAAGAAAATACTCCTGATTGTTTCAGGCTAGACATGCTGGGCACGGTCGTGAGGCCGGCGTGAAACCGTTTCGTTACGCCTACACAGTTTAGAAGTCCCTTAGCAACATGCCACCAGCGCATGACCGGCAGAGTTTTTTTTTTCCCTGCTCAAAGGAACTGAGACGTTGGGGCCCCACCTAGCCCCAGGCAAGTGGTGGGCGATGACGTCAGTATAGCGAACCATAAAAGGTACTGGCGACGAGTGACAAGGGTGCAGAGTAATCAGCCCCGATGTGAAGCACACACGTTCTCCGTCCTGTGGCCACAAACCTTTGTTAAAGCCGCCCTCCACGCCTTTGCCCGAACCCGCCGAGTGGTGAACTTACATTAAATAGAGCAGACTTCCGTTTTCAACACATTAAGCTATAGTTGAGAGTTAACTCATTCGAAATAAGTGTGACATAAGCCATAGCTGAAGGCAACCTCATTCGAAATAAGTGTGACATATAAGCGCGTCGCGCTACATCTCTTAGATAAGGAAAAATTAAATAAGAACGTTCGGTGGTCGGTTCGTCGAATAGCGTTATAGGCATCGGCGATCTTCACCGGGGTTTTCTTCGACGAGCGTCATCGGCCATCGGCGATCGTCACCAGGTTTTCCCCTGGCCGATTTCTCCGCGCGCCTTGCCAGGCGCAAGAGAGGCTGTCCTACATCATCTCCAAGGACCCAGAGCAAGGGTCCCTCCATCCCCCCCGGTGAGCGTTGGGATACCGTCCGCGAGGGCTGGCCCTCACTTTATTTGAAATACTCCAGTGACAACATAAAAACTCAATTAGGAAGAGGCCGCTGATAGACGGCCGTGGCGATATGTTAAAATAGAACTAGTTTTATTGGCATACGTGCCACATTCAATTTAGTATTGGCATACGTGCCCCTTCTTGTGTTTTATTGGCATACGTGCCACATTCAATTTAGTATTGTCATACGTGCCTCTTTCGTGTGTGTATTGGCATACGTGCCCCTTCTTGTTTATTGGCATACGTGCCACATTCATTTAGTTGTAGGCATACGTGACCGTTACTTTAGTTATTGGCATACGTGCCATTTTACTGTGTTTATTGGCATACGTGCCTCTTTCGTGTGTGTATTGGCATACGTGCCCCTTCTTGGTTATTGGCCTACGTGCCACATTCATTTAGTTGTTGGCATACGTGCCCGTTACTGTACTTATTGGCATACGTGCCATTTTACTGTGTTTATTGGCATACGTGCCCCATTCATTGTGTTCATTGGCCTAGGCCACGTTTGTATGATTCTAGGGTGCAGGTGTTATGTTGGGCTCCGACTATTTTGTAGGCCTAGGTGTGTTATTTTCCACAACATAAGCGGTAGTTTTTGTGTACGGTGTGTACACCATGATGTGTGCAAGTGTGTGCGTGTAGAGGAGGTTCATCTCCTTCGGTAATTCTTTTTGCTAAGAAATATTTATTAAACTTTAACTTCTCCAGTTTTCTTCCTGTCCCTCCTCACACACTTACCTTTTTTTTGAGCTACGTTGCGTTGGTTGGAATCGATTTACTAATCGATCCGTTCAGCTAACTCCAGAGTGAGTAAAAGGGTGAGTGTCATTAACAGGTAAACGCCTTAGACCTCACCTGGATGACCGAACTCAATAGTGCAAAGCCCTCGGTCGTAAATAAGTATTGACGTAAGAGGGGCGACACACTGGTGCCCCAGAGGTAAGGATTGATTTTCCTCACAATCAAAGCGTGACACTCTGTTTCACTTTTCCAGTTATTTTCCATACAACGTTGCGTGGGTGTGGGGAGGGGGTCAAACTGTTTGTATATATATTTTATATCTTTTATAAATGGTCAGTCGGTCAGTCAGAACACTCTCTCTCTCTCTCTCGGATGCATCTGGAGGTAAAAGTTCAAATTGGTAGAGGGCTAGGCTGAAATAAAGGAGGGCTCGGCAACAAGAGTGGCCACAGGACGTGTCATTTTTGTTTTGGTAAAAAACTCAGACGAGATCGTATTGTCTGTTTTAACGAGAGAGAGAAATGTGGGCACGAGAGAGAGAGACGTGGGTCGCGGTCATAAAGACAAATAAACTATAACCATATAACCAGGTGGAGTTGCACTGTCGGTAGACAAGTATTAACGTGGTAAATTCAGTGTTGTTGGAGTAGAATTATTGAAATCTGCGTTATGATAATCATTAGATAATAATTTACAGATAGTTAAGTGCAGAGTGGGGTTATTTAAAATAATTCAATATGTGGCAAACATAAAATATAAATAGTAGTCTATGGGAAAACTTCTCGACGTTTTAAGTGAATGGTATCAGTCTAAATTAGATAGGCATCGGTTGATACGTGATAGCCTGAAAGAGTGGAAGAAACACTCACTCAAGTATCGAATTGAAACGAGTGGACGCGATGGCGAACATTCATGTTCTCACACCTCAAAATAATTTAATTAAGTTCCTTATTATTACGGTGAATGATGTCACCGTACAAAATCATACCAGTTGCGAAGCTATTAAATCCTGTGTTACAATATCTTTTATACGTATAGGCGGTGAGGTGACCGTAGGTCAGTGGCCTGAAAAGGCAGTTGTTGTCGTTGCTTGGTATGTACTCTTTATGGCGTCTCGGTTGATTGGCGTCACTGCTGTGACTAGACGTGTGACCTTGACGGACAAGCACGGTGGTGTAGTGGCAGCAAGGACGAATGCACTTGGCCCGAGACAGGTGTCCGCCTGCTCATTCAGAGAGAATGACGTGTTGAGACAAGCAGTGAATGACTCGAAAGACTAAGTGACTGAGATTCAGAATGAGGTCATAAGGATCAAGGCGATCCTCCAGGGTCCAGATAGTTACAGGGAGGAAAGACAGAGATTAGATAGAATAGTCTATAACCCTGGTTGCCGTGGTTTTCCTCACGGACTCGAAGTAATAAAGTTTATAGACGGAGTAATAGCGAAGTAATAAAGTTATGACTCGTGGTAGTTGAGTGTGACTCGTGGTTGAGTTATGGCGTGGGTGAGTTATGACTCGTATAGTGTATATACTGTAAGAGGTTTGGGCGCGAGGCCCTCCTATAAATTATGATTAGTGATGGAGATAAAAGTAGTCGCACACGGAGAATCCGTGTGTGTAGATAGTCCCGTGTGTAGATAGTCCCGTGTGTAGATAGTCCCGCATGAGGGATAGCCAGAAGAAGGCTATGAAATGAAATCAGGGGAGGTATTCGGAAATGACGACTGCCGAATTGCTCCAAATTAGTATGTAGAAATTTTTAAACTGCGGCAGGTCGGGGCATTTTTGCGATGAAAATGTCCCGATAAAACCAAAACGAGAGAGATTTTCGAGAGAGAAATGTGAGAGAGAATTCCGAGAGAGATTTTTTTTGGAGGGAAATTTTTGAGAGGTTATTTTTTTATAAAGTCCGAAGCAGACTCCTTGTCAAGGAGGCTCGGCACGAGGAAGACCCAGCTAGCCTCCTGTCTCCCTGATGTCTCTGTTAGTTCGATGGACTCTAATTGCCTCTCCAAATTGGGAGAGCAACATTCAGCGTATGCTTCCAAGAATACTGTAGCGGGACTGATCACCTCGTTACTTGGTACGTCAACGGTTAAGCCTCTGGATGATCATTGAGAACCCTTTGACAGTAGCGGGGCTCGACAGCCCGGGGAGGAGAGTGAGACTGTTACTGGTGCGTGGTGAATTTTTCAGTGGTTTTTCAATGTGGTGTTTACAACAGAAAGGTGGTGACGGTGTGAAGGGTGAGAGTGGAGAGTCACCGTTTGTTAGTGACAAATAGACTAGCTCTTATAAAGGTGGTGACGGTGTGGATAATAGAACGCACCGTCTGTTAGTGAGAAATGAGAAATAGTTTTTTTTCAGTGTTGTGTGTTACAACAACAAGGTGGTCGCGCTTGGGAGAATAAAGATCACCGGTTATTGGTTACAAATGAGCAAGCTGTTACAGCCCTTTGAATTCGGAAAGGGAATTCGGATTCCAATGGTCGCCATGATGGTGAAATGTATCGACGTGTGCGTGGTTGGTTAGATACGGGAGCCGGAAGGACAATCATTAAGGCTGGAGTGCTTGAAGATGTGTCTAGGCCTTTGACCTCTAGGGGGTGCCCGTCTGACTGACTCTAACGGACAAGCCATACTGTGTGGGGTATGCGAAATACTCAAGTTGGAGTGAAATATAAATTCATTAAACTTAAGGGCGGAAGGTTCGTCAAATCCAAACTTCAAACGAAAAGGCCAATCCAAATTACGTTCAACCATCAGGTGGTCGTGATTGACAGATGTCATTCAGCTTCTTATATATTCTACTGATTGGCACGGACTTGTTAGAGAACACCGCGCGAAACATATAACATATAACACAAACATATAACATCCCATTAGCCACATAAAACCAAAAAAACAATCAGCACACGATACAAACAACATACCCGAACACTCACTATTTTCTTTGCATTCAGCTACTCATGTCTATCCTACTAAAACAAGATTAAATTAACTGAAACACAGTTAGCTACATACATTACACATTTAGCAACCAATACATCCATCAAAACTTACACAGAAAGAAAATGCCCTGTAAAATGTACAAATATTGTCATGTTGGCCGGGTTATAGCCATGTACAATAAATGTAGCATGATTTCCGCAAATAGTTTGTTGGAAATATTTTTTTTCATTTGATTTTAGACCCTGTCGAAAGTTTTTTGTATATATTTAGACCTTGTTTCATTTACATGCATTTAATAAATTTAGCAGGTTTTCATTTTTATTAAGTCGTGTTCCCGGATCCCATTTGACACTAGAAGAATTTGGTTCCTATTTTTTATAATACCTTAAGACCCGTCAAACTTAAATAAATTCGCGTGGCATTAGGTCTTCATAATTTCCAATCGTAAGGAAAATTGCGCTGTTTCCTCTCAAATAGAACACTATATATATTTCGTCACTCTGAAAAGAAAAAAAAGTTCTTATTATCTCATGGTTAGTGGTAATAATCTTAGACTTATACGATCGAGGGCTCGGTTTCGAACCCCGCTCGTCATGGAACCTTTTACCTTTTCAATATCCATGGAAACTCGAGCTTGCTTATCGTTTTCGATCTTGAAAGGATAACAAGCTATCATCTTATATTAAAATATGTAGAGTTGGTATAATTGCATAAATAAAAGCTAGTTGGTGTCTAAAACTTTCAAGTATTAGTTGCGGGACGAAATCATTTAAATTCAACAGTATGAAGATTGGGAATTCAAAGGGAAAAATTTTATGCGAAAAAAATTCGATAGTCAAGTCATGTTGAATTTATGACATACAGGTATTTACTGCACATATATATATATATATATTTTTGTGTACTGGACCATGGTCGTACTTCAAACGCTGACCCGCAGAGCAGTTTGTTGGGCCATATTTTATTAAAATTTGGACGTCCGGGACGGGACTTGTTTTCTCCCAGAAATTTTATTGTTATTTAATCCTCATTTATGTTCAATTGGTGATCATTATATGTTTCTGTTCGGTTACGACTGGAAACACTTAGCCTGTGGAACGGTTCCGAATCGTTTGAGCCCTGTACAATTTCGATGGTGCAAGAGTTATTATTAATATTTTATTAAAATCATTCATTTTTTTTATCGTCTAGAAATGAGTCTTCAATACATAGGCAATTATAATATATCAAAGTTAGTTTGCATTTGCGTGTTATTTAAATTAGCGAAACGAGAGATGAAATAAATTTGTGACAGCGCATCTTTTGTCGGCAGCCGGTTTGTAACTAATTCATGTTGAGAAACATGACTCACAACGTATGTTATCAGAAATAGAATAAAAAGTCATTGCCGTGGGATTAAAATCCAGGGTAAATTCATCGTAGCTCATCCCTAGGGGCCGGTTTGAATTATAAGGAACAAATATTGTTTACAATAGTATCATCTGTGCATTTACATAAAATATGAATTCAATTGTTCAATTTTAGGTTTGAGAAATTGGATAACACGAACATATTGTAAATATGGGTCTAAACCATTATATAAAATAATAAAGCGGGTGAATATGCGACTCAAGTTAAACAAAAAGTTATACATATAATAGATACCAATTAACTAAATATGTATTCGCGAGAGACAGGCCAAAATGGCTCATGCGTTCGTCAGAGACCGCATGTATAAAGAGCTGGTAAAGAACCAACAGAAACACAACGTGCGTGCAAAAGATCGCGAGAAACTAGTTTTGAACCAAAATTTTATGCTGATTATCTTCTCAAACCAACAAAATATCCAAAGCTGTCACATAGATGAGAAGAACCATTCGTGGTCACAAAAATACATTCACCCTACAATTTCACTCTAAAAACGTGTCATTTATGTAAGGAGCGCGAAGTCCATCTAGAGGACATTTTGCCTTGTGGCCTATCTCACGTGTGGCGCCCTCGCCGATGTTACGGGAGTACGCAAGTGAGGGGTTAGACGAACTAACCGAGGGAGTTCAGAGCGGGGAGGAGGGGACACTTGTTCGCAAATCTCTTGCAGCTCAAGACGCCCCTGAAGGTGCAGCTGCGCCGGTAATGGAAGCCATGGATAGGCCTCCACCCGTACGTGAGCCCGTTATTACTCGCTCACGACGGATACCAGACGACGAACACGTTTCTCTCCGTTGAGGAAACCTGGACGGCCGTCTTGTAAATATATATAATCACTATAACCCGCATTTTTTTTTTAAATATAAACTTACTTACTTTCCTATATCCTTTTATGTTTAAGTTATAATTATAGAATAGAATTTAAAGCAAACTTTTATTTTGTAGGAGTGTTGGCCTTGCGACTTCTGCCACTGCTGCTTCTGACACCGTTTCTTCTCGGTTCGCCCGACAATCCAAGCCGGGGAAGTACCGAGAGAGCGGGTGATAAAGTGCATGCGCCGGGAAATGGAGGGATCGTTTCGGCTGGCGGTAACGTGACCTTCGTGCAGAGGCAACTGGTCGTGCGACTGGAGTATCACATGAAGTCCTTCGTCGCACGGTCAACAGCTGAGTTGTTCGAAAGGGCGATAGCTTTAGTCAATACGCTGGGATTGGTGTCGATGACCCAGGCCCATCAGTTAGCGGTCCTCGACGCAATCCAGGCGATGTCCTTCCATTTCCAGGCGTTGCTAGCGCGTGCAGGTCCAGAGGTCTTGCCCCTCCAAAACACTCTTTCGCTAAGTGCATTGGAGCGTGATTGAAGGAGGAAGGTGGGTCGTGCGCGGGCGGGAATGGCGAACGCAACTAGGGGGGAGAGAAGATCGACATCTGAGTCAAGTAGCAAAACCACAGAGAGGGAAGAGGCTGGCAGAATTGGTAGGGGGAAGCGAGGGTTGTTGAATATTGGCGGTGACCTACTAAAAACCGTGCTAGGAGTGGCAACTGAGAAGGACATTGAAGACTTAAAAAATAAATTTGCCGATACCAATCAGGGTGTTGTAATGTCATTAAAAAATATATATAAATTTCCATCATGTCCACGCCACTCTTACCACGCTCGTTGATCAGGCTATGGCGGCCCAGACCGTGTTACAAGGTCTACATGAGACCCTGGGAGAACTAGATTTATACGTAACAATCCAAGCCGGAGTTATAAATCTTCGGGAGGGGATTCAGTACCTTCTCCTGGTGTCTGCTCTATTGAGGCTGGGAGTAATGCCTAACATCTTGCAATACGAGCATCTGAGGGAGCTTACAGACGAAGGGATGACTTTATTCAAAAACGCCTACTCTTTTCCGTACGCCTTTTCCGAGGGGAACTATACGAATGTCTTCTCACTGCTTGAGATAAAACAAATGAGAGAGGACGAGACCTACGTTCTGCTCCTACCTTTTGTTGCCAAATTGGCGATGTCCGTGGTCACGCTGGAAACGTTTCCCGTAAAAAGACGCGGACACAAATCAAACGTATTTGATTAGCAACTTAGCCAGGAACGTGGCTATAGCAAGCGACGAGAGGACATACGTAGAGAACCTTGATTTGGGGAGGTGCGCGGTAAGGGAGGGCAAGTATGTATGCGCACCTACTATACAGCTAAGTGTAAAGGCAAACCCTTCATGTTCAGTAGAGAGCGTGTTGAAGGTCTCACAACTTCATTGTAAAATGGAGCATGCAAACTTGACCCGGGTGCTAATTCGACAGGAAGGGGGAAAATTTTATTTATTGATAAAACAAAAAGAATGGGCTATGTTGTACTGTCATGATCGGGAAAAAGCGCCCAAGTATATAGAATTAAGGGGGGGGGTATGTCTTACACCCCCTGTTCATCAACAGCGCCGTCTTTCAGTGTGTCCACGATACGACATGTTTATACCACCATGGACAGGAGGTTGGTCCCGATTCCCATTCCCCGCGTCAAATTGCCAAATTTGGGGCCGAGGAAAGCCTTAGACAGTATCCTTAAGGAACTCTCCAGGGTAAAAAATAAATTAAACGACACCACTGACGTCATAGACGTCCTGTCTGCGGTACACACAGAGATTCAAGTCTACACTATCGGAGGGGCGACGTTAGTGGTGATGCTCCTGGTGTTAATGGTAGTTGGCAATGCGGCATGTAAATGTCGTGGGCGGTGCAGGCGGCCGGACCGGGTTTTCATGCCGGATGGTCGCTCTGCTAATAGGACACACAGATGTGTCCCTGCCTCGTCTTCCCTGCCTAACCTTCCTGTTGTACTAAATTTTGTGCCTTACAAACCGCCCGTGTCCACTCTGATCCCACTTCTGTCCACAGATGGTTCTCGGGACGTGATGGGACGGGTTAATCCGAAGGCTGATGAGGGGTCCGGACGGGACCTTCCCGCCGACAAACCCCAAACCTCTACACGCACACGTGCCACGCATCATGACGACCGCACGCTCGAGTGGAGCAGCATCCGCTCTGACACCAGCAGCCGCACGCAGTCTGAAATGCTGGTAGCTCAGAACAACACAATCTGATACCCGCCAGCTTCGGCCTAGTCCGGTATCCCAATCAAGGACCGAAGGGGGAGGTGTGGCGCTGCCCTGCCGGTAGTATACATCTCACAGTCCACAAGTATCCTCGAAGGATACACCGCTGCACAAAATACAGACTGCGATATCTTTGAAGATACATCTGTTCCGGATGCAGACACTAGGCAACCAACAGGCCGCTCGGCTCAGTAGAGACCGCTGAGGTGGCGAGACCATTGTTGCAAGAAGCGACGACATAACATCGTACGGGTAAGGCGCCTTACCAGCCAGACTCGCGAGGTCAGCGCTGCTTCTGGCAAAAACAAGGCAGGCTGGCTATGCCGCGTCGAGCCATCGAGGGGCCTCGCATGATCAAGGAAATTCTTCTGATTGTTTCAGGCGTCACATGGTGGGCACGGTCGTGAGGCCGGCGTGAAACCGTTTCGTTACGCCTACACAGTTTAGAAGTCCCTTAGCAACATGCCACCAGCGCATGACCGGCAGAGGTTTCATTTTTTTTCCTGCTCAAAGGAACTGCGACGTTGGGGCCCCACCTAGCCCCAGGCAAGTGGTGGGCGATGACGTCAGTATAGCGAACCATAAAAGGTACTGGTGACGAGTGACAAGGGTTCAGAGTAATCAGCCCCGATGTGAAGCACACACGTTCTCCGTCCTGTGGCTACAAACCTTTGTTAGAGCCGCCCTCCACGCCTTTGCCCGAACCCGCCGAGTAGTGAACTTACATTAAATAGAGCAGACTTCAGTTTTCAACACATTAAGCTATAGTTGAGAGTTACCGCATTCGAAATAAGTGTAACATAAGCCATAGCTGAAGGCTACCTCATTCAAAATAAGTGTGACATATAAGCGCGTCGCGCTACATCTCGTAGATAAGGAAAAAATAAATAAGAACGTTCGGTGGTCGGTTCGTCGAATAGCGTTATAGGCATCGGCGATCGTCACGGGGGTTTTCTTCGACGAGCGTCATCGGCCATCGGCGATCGTCACCAGGTTTTCCCCTGGCCGATTTCTCCGCGCGCCTTGCTAGGCGCAAGAGAGGCTGTTCTTCATCATCTCCAAGGACCCAGAGCAAGGGTCCCACCATCCCCCCCGGTGAGCGTTGGGATACCGTCCGCGAGGGCTGGCCCTCACTTTATTTGAAATACTTCAGCGACAACATATAAACTCAACTAGGAAGAAGCCGCTGATAGACGGCCGTGGCGATATGTTAAAATAGGACTAGTTTTATTGGCATACGTGCCACATTCAATTTAGTATTGGCATACGTGCCCCTTCTTGTGTTTTATTGGCATACGTGCCACATTCAATTTAGTATTGGCATACGTGCCTCTTTCGTGTGTGTATTGGCATACGTGCCCCTTCTTGTTTATTGGCATACGTGCCACATTCATTTAGTTGTTGGCATACGTGCCCGTTACTTTAGTTATTGGCATACGTGCCATTTTACTGTGTTTATTAGCATACGTGCCTCTTTCGTGTGTGTATTGGCATACGTGCCCCTTCTTGGTTATTGGCATACGTGCCACATTTATTTAGTTGTTGGCATACGTGCCCGTTACTTTACTTATTGGCATACGTGCCATTTTACTGTGTTTATTGGCATACGTGCCCCATTCATTGTGTTCGTTGGCCTAGGCCACGTTTGTATGATTCTAGGGTGCAGGTGTTATGTTGGGCTCCGACTATTTTGTAGTTCTAGGTGTGTTCTTTTCCACAACATAAGCGGTAGTTTTTGTGTACGGTGTGTACACCATGATGTGTGCAAGTGTGTGCGTGTAGAGGAGGTTCATCTCCTTCGGTAATTCTTTTTGCTAAGAAATATATATTAAACTTAACTTCTCCAGTTTTCTTCCTGTCCCTCCTCACACACTTACCTTTTTTTTGAGCTACGTTGCGTTGGTTGGAATTTACTGGAATTGTGATAGTTTATTACATACACTAATCGATCCGTTCAGCTAACTGCAGAGTGAGTAAAAGGGTGAGTGTCATTAACAGGTGAACGCCTTAGACCTCACCTGGCTGACCGAACTCAATAGTGCAAGGCCCTCGGTCGTAAATAAGTATTAACGTAAGAGGGGCCACGCTTTCACCCACATCAATCTTGAGGACACCTCCTTCCATAGGTAACGCTACTAGTCAACCGACCACTCGATATCAATACCACACCTTCTCAAGCCCAAGCTTCTCTCTACACCAGCTTTTCTTTCACTTACCACACTATTTACAATGCCTCGCTGCTTGAAGCAGCGCAGGTTAGATTTGATTTGATTTGAGCCTCATTTTCACCAGAGCCTCAACGTGAGTCATAATAGGCTCCTCCGTAGGGCTCGATGATCATGGATTCCAGTAGGCTCGCACGCCTAAGTGTGCGAGGAAAAAACAAAACAACGCTTTTACCGTTAGAAAAAAAATGAAAATTTTAGCAATGTCAGACGCGCGCTGGTGCGCAAAAGAAAAAGCGCTTTCTCGAAATGGACCTCCGCTTCCAATCCTTTAGAACTTAATGAGTGATATGTACGCACCCTAGTGCGTACAGGTAGCATTGTCGAGATTAGTACAAGGTCAGTGACTACATGGGAAAATTCTGTTCCGACAGCCACGCAACACAATATTTATAGCTACGCGGTTAAGTTGTATACATACAATTTATTTATTTAGGTAAGATAAAGACTCAGATGAAATGAAACGAATCCTCGCCTCCAACCCCTCAGAACCTCATGAGTTATATGTCCATACGCCAGTGCGTACAGAAAATATCGTCGAAATTGGTACAAGGTTCACGGCTACTCGGACAAAGTCAGCTCCGACAGCAACGCGACACAATATTTACAGCTACGCGATCCAGTTGTATTGGTACAATATATTTACTCAGGTAAGATAAAGACTCGGATAAAACGAAACGAATCCTGGCCTAAAACCCCTCAGAACTTCATGATTATTATGTCCACACGCTAGTGCGTACAGATAGTATCGTCGAAATTGGTACAAGGTTCACGGCTACACGGACAAAGTCAGCTCTGGCAGCAACGCAACACAATGTTTACAGCCACGCGGTCTATTTGATTTTTAGTACAATTTATTTATTCAGGCGAGATTAAGACTCAGACAAAACGAATCCCCGCCTCCAATCACTCAGAACTCCATGAATAACATGCACACGCGACAGTGCGCACAGACAGCATCATCGAAATTGGTACAAGGTCTATGGCTTCACGGATTAGATAGACTCCAACCGTAACGCGTCACAAGGTTTTATAGCTACGCAGTCCAGGTCAACCCCAGAAACTGTATATGGTTCGTGCGCGCGTGAGCGTGCCCAGACTGAAGAAAAAATACCCATTCACAAAATCACAAACACAAACTCCCGCACAAATACTCCAGCATTATAATATTGTGGATCGTGAAAAAGGAAGTAAGAGCAGATTCGTCATGGGCATAAAAATTGCTTAGATTATTGATTCCGCACTGATTATTTAAGGGGATATGGCGGGGGGGGAATGGGGCATTGGTCCCTTGGGTCGCAAAAGAGCCCGAAGAATCCCAGAGAGTGACCCATGTCTCCCGGTCTTCCCGAGCGCCCCGAGTCTTCGAGACCCCTCGCCTCAGCTCATCTCAGCTGGTCTCAAATCATTTCGGCCAGTTTCGGCTCGTCGCGACCAACTCGACTCGCCTCAACATGTTTCGACTGATCTCGACGCACCTCAACCAGCCTCGACGCGACCCACTCCCTCTACGCCAGCAATTTGCGGACTGTAATGGTTAATTGTTCTACTCAAGCATCTCACATAAACATTTTTCTGTGTAAGGGTTTACAGCGCTGTGAGGGGGGATCAGAGGTTCCAAAGTTTCTCAAAAGAGTCCTTAAGGGTCTCAAAAGAGTCCTTAAGGGTTTCAAAAGAGTCCTTGAGGGTCTCAAAAGAGTCCTTAAGGGTCTCAAGGGTGTCCCAAAGGGCCCCAGAAAGGTCAAAGTGGATCTCCCCAAATCCACCTGTTCTCCTAAGTCCCTCGGGTTCGCGAAAACCCCGGGTCCCCGAGTCCCGCGGGTCCCACGAAAGCCTCCCCTCCCTGGGTAACCTTGTCTCAACTAACCTCGATACATATAATAATAACCAATTCAAAATTTATCACCATGAAAAAGGTCAGAGAAAAATAATAGAGCCCAAGCAAGAAGAAATAATAAAATACTAAAATAGAGTGTTATTGATCTATAAAATGAATAATCATCCATCCACCCCAAACGTGCTCAATCGTAGTCAACTTGTGAAATAAATACACCTTGCTGCTTTGGTATCGATTGATCTAAATGTAATATCCTATTTCTACATAGTTGAAGGCAAGTTGAACGATTGCTTATATAAATTCGACATAAGTCCATATACGAACATATTTACAAACGACACTCTAAACTTATTCTGGGGAAATCAATTGGCTAGACAAATTAACGCACTATTTGTGATTGAACAATTTCACAATTGTTTGCGACATCTTCGTAACCCATAGACACTGTGCAGAATATTTCCGAAATTCTTTTTATTTCGACTATTCAGTTTGCTTTGGACAATCTTCGTTCACTTTTGACTATCGTCACGAAGTAATGTGGCAATGGGATATAATTCAATTAAAATATAGATGAACTTCATAACTTATGTAAATTCCTCATAAAATATGCAGCATTATATTATGAAAACATTTATTGAGATGTACTATGGCTTCATATGGGAGTCTAAGTTGCCAAACTCATATATAAGATTTTTTTGCCGGTAAATTTGTCCCTGCAGCCTTTCTTTCATTTCAAAACATTGATTGGCGAAAAGTGCTACGAAATCACGAACAAACCAACAGTGTATAAGGCAAGCTCATACTGTATAAGCCTACGAACTGGGTAAAACCTTTCTTAAATTTGCAACAATAATTTTGGGAATTCGGGGCACAACAGCGTCCTCGTTCATTCGCTGCTACAAACGCCATGACGGAACTGGTGCAAACCACGCAAGAGGCCGGGCGAAGGTGGTGGACGAGGAGACTAGCGACTTGCTGGTGGTGATGCTCGAAGCAAACGCTCATGACGTTACGGGAGATGAAACAAGAGGAGCGGTAAGTTTAGCCTCGAAAACTACATTTGTTCTGTGCCCCTGTCTGGGAGAGTTAATCACTTTGAAAATGTGATGCGATGCCGAGACATAGCAAAATTCTTCAGCACTGAAGGACGCATGGCATGTGTAGGCTTTTCTCGTTTAGCTATAATAATTTTATCAATATAATGCAGGAGAAAAAAAAATGTTATAAGTCAATTACTAACCCCTTGAGACAAATTTCAAGACTTCAGAGCCAGTGAACAAAACGATTTAACAATAGAGTACTGTCAATCTGCAAAACTCTGAAGAAGATGTTCATTGGTTACAGACGAAAATTCTCGAAAACTGTGAATAAAATGTTAGAATTAAAACTACATAAGAACATTTGGTTCTAACTATTCAGCTATACTTGAAAAATATTACACAATAGAAAACAGTCAGAACTATTATAATGGAACAATTCCAATAACTTGACATTTATTTGATTTCTACTTAATGACAGCTTAAATTATTATATTCTAATTGTTCAGTGAACACACTAAATGTAATGAACATGTAATGAACATATATGCAAAGAATAAAGTGTGCAAAGCAACTGTATAAGCAATCCAATTCATTTAAATTGACCAAACAAACCGAAGAGATATTTTCTCAGAACAAGATCCTATTTAACGTCATGTATCTTCAGCTACACAATTAGGCAGAAGAGTATTATCCTTTTAATAGGTTTTGTAACGACGTCCCAGTTGATCTGAAAAAAGCCGATGCTGAAGATTCAAAAGTTAAATTTCAGTTACAATTCAGAATGTAAGTTATAAAATGACAGTATCTGAAAAAAGGTAGTTTACTGTTTTTGGTACTCCCGGCAAAATTGTTTAATTTGGGTGCTTCTACCATAGGTCAAAGTTTGTACCTTCCGTATTTGAACACCATCTACGTATTTATATAAAAAAAAAATATCCCTCAACTTCTTTAGTTTTCATCTTCCTTTGAAATGTAAAGTCTGAACAAATAGATGGTACTGTAAGAACCGTGGCAGAAGTTGGTTTGATTTGATTTGAGCCTCATTTCCACCAGAGCCTCAACTTGAGTCATAATAGGCCCGTAGGGCGCGGGCAGAAGTGGGGAGTCACCTTGTTCTGCATCAAGAGTTGGGAGGACAACATTTATTTAAGATGGGGAAGTACATTTACTGAAATCAAACTCGACAGTAGAGGGAGGTGTTAAATCCGAACTCCACAAATACATCTTGAATGAACATGAAGTTAGCCACCCGCGTGTACAAACTAGAAATGGTCCCCCTCCAATTTAGCTAAAAAAAAAAAAAAAAAGTTGCATGAGAAAAAAAGAAGAGAAGAAGCAGAAAAGAAAAATCTTAAATAGCTTTCCCGCATACACGAGAGTGCATGCCTACCACGATAGGAAAAAGTATAATTTTAATTCGGTTGCTTTATTTCGCACATACTGAACTGCGAACCTATCAGAAATGAATAACTTCGCGTCGTGCGAGAGAGCGTACACTTTGCATTGAAATTACACAACAAGAGGCGTGTTATGTCATTTAGACGAGAACTTGAGTTCATCTTTTGCTGTATAGATTGATTATCCGTTATAGTATACAAATTTCAGGCAAGTGTTCCGTCGAGTAGTAACGCAACACATTCAAACGATCAGACATGAAACGTGTTACTTTTCCAAAGTAGTCTAGAATGCCCGCGCAGTGAATCGTGAAATCTTTCTATTGCTGAACCTGGTTTGAAACACACATATGTATCGGCTGGATAGTCAAATGTAAGTATTTAGAGACATGTATCTGTCTCATGACATTGAGTTGTCAGCGCAACATAGCTCTGAAAATTACACTTTTCTGAACAGCAACGGATATCTCGACCGATGTCTACTGAAAATTAATTCAAAATCATGATATAAAATGGCCTTTACGTGGAACTTAATTTGTAAAAATGGTGGACGAAGTCATATTTATTCGTTCAAGTATTTCATTAAGTCAATCTGACTATGTATGTAACGATACATTAACAATTTCACACATCGATATTACATATGGACAGGATCCTTTTTGACCACAGTACAGTCAACATTTCTTCCCGATAACAAGGAAGCGCGTCACATGACTCTCTGCAGAGCTTTCAAATTTATGACTTTGAATTACCTTTGGTGGTAAAGTGTCAGAGAAAAACGAACGGAGCAGCGGCTGCTGTAGGCGCTGGGGTGACCAATGATTAATGAAGCTCATATGGAGCTTCCCCCCCCCCTTTCCATATTGTACGTACGTCCGTTAAGTCAGTCTCATAACAGGTTTTTCACTGAAACTTTAAGAGGAGCTAGCCAGTTTGAAAACCAATGTATCGCTCATCACCATTATTCTCAATTTTCCTTTGTCAGCATTCCTTACACAATTAAGGTATTCTGAGTAATGCCCAAAATTCCCGGTTGCATATGTATTTTTTCCGATAGGGTTAAACTCATATAGCGTAGAAATAACCAGCAAAGGTCAGTGTTGTCTTTAATTCCCAGAAAAAAACTATCTATTGAAGTCTTCTGGAAACAAACGTATGAGAACAACATACGATATCATAGTGCAGCAACAAATAAAATTAACTGGAAAATGGTATCAATCTATGATTGGCTCAAACGAATAAAGATTTGATAATTGATGAAACAGATTCATTTCTATCCATATAGACAGCAAACTATCACCGTAAAAAAATATTCATGTAAACATGACACTAACACCATAATAAAAATATGTAAATCTTTTAGGATTCAAGCAGAAAACATATTGTTTCTCGCATTGAATCTTGGCAGGAATCTTTAGTTTATATTCATTGAGACTACATCTCAAATCAACTGCCAAAATAAAAAAAGTGCTCATTATTTCTCATTCATCTCTAATCCACACATTTTCTTACAGTATTGGGGCTTGGTTTGCGGTGGATAAAAATTCACAGATAAAATAGCTATTATTCTAAATATTGAATTTGTTTGAAGACAAAAAGAATCATGTGCATTCATCAAGAAACAAATGAAAATACAGCACTACTAGGCTTACAAAGCCTCATCCCTATTTTCAATCCTGTATAAAAGTGTCCAACTGTGGAACGCCACACCAATTGACATCAGATTATCTTTATTTCGGTTTCTGAAACTTAACCTCAAACGACATCTAGTGTCTCAATTCTAAGTTATTCAAGCACTATATACTATATTAGCATCATCCACTTTGCATATAAAGGTTACAATCTTGCTAGATCAGAACAAGATTTTCGAGATAGATTTAGTATTGTTTGGTTTTGGACAAGCTTGACTGCCTGCTTAACTACATCTGTTTCGCGTAGCCCACTCCTCATTATATGTGCATTTTTTCATAGTTCCTGATATCTCATTGAGTTGGGCGTTCAATTGTTCCTCCCTAAATATATCGTTTGTGCGCGCTGATTAAAGGGAGAAGATGCGCAATTCATAACATCGAGACAAACGAGAAATTTCTCAACTATCAATTCCAACTTAAATGTCTTTCAATAACAATTCTAAATAATTCTACATGTATTCTTTCATTTTTTGCTGAAACGGGTAGCGAAAATAATGTATCCCTTGTGTCACCTGCAGTATCCTTACGTTCAACTAGCGAAATCTTGAAGTCTGAAGATTTTGGAGTGTATGGAAGGAAATAATGAAATTTAAATAGAGCCTCTACCTTCCCCGTGAGGAATTCCTTTCCAAGATATGTTAAGTAATGCGAGCACCGCTACGTATTATACATGAGGAATTTATCGAGGACTAAACATACATCAACAGCTTTAAGAGACTTTAGAGGGAGAATGGCATGATACCTACTAAAAAAAATCCTGACAAACGATATGACACTTAATGAAGCGTTACTCTCCTTCATATCCGGCATGTAGACTCAATCTAGACTATCCGATTCGATTCGATTGGATTTCGACCTCATTTCAACCAGAGCCTCAACGTGAGTCATAATAGGCTCCCCCGTAGGGCTCAATGATCATGGATTCCAGTAGGCTCACACATCTCTGTGTGCAAGAAAAACAACGTTGTCAAAGTTAAACTATTTGAACATTTTAGTCGTGTCAGACGCACGCTAGTGCGCACAAGAATAACGTTAAGGCGTAACGAATCCCCGCCTCCAATCATTTAGTACTTCAAGAGTAATATGTACGCACGCTAGTGCGTACAGGTAGCATCGTCGAAACCGGTACAAAGTTCACGGCTACAGGGACAGAGTCTGCTCAGACAGCAACACATCGCAGTACCTTTTATTTATTTGTGCAAGATAGACGGAATGAAACCCCACGCCTCCAATCATTTAGAACTTCAAGAGTAATATGTACGCACGCTAGTGCGTACAGGCAGCATCGTCGAGTCTGGTACAAGGTTTACGGCTACACGGACAAAGTCAGCTCCGGCAGCAGCGTGATACAATGTTTACAACTACGCGGCCTAGTTCGGATACATTACAATTAATTTTTAAGGAAGATAGAGTCTCAGACGAAACAAATACCCACCTCCACCCCCTCAAAACCTCAAGGAGTAATATGTACACACGCCAGTGCGCACAGGTAGTATCGTTGAAATTTTTAAAAGGTTCACGGCCTCACGAATCAGATCAACTCCAGCCGCAACGCATCACAAAGTTTATAGTTACGCGGCAGAGTTCAATCACAGACATTACATATGGTCCGCACACGCGCGAGCGAGCGCAGACTGGAAAACAATACTTATTCACAAAATCAGAAACAGGAGCTATTGCAGATGTATAATAGCATTATTTTATACGACAGAATTGTGGAACGGTAAGAGGGAAGAAAGGGCAGGTTCATCATGGGCTAAAAACTGCTCAGATTTTTATCATCGCACTTATTGTTTAAGGGGATAGAATGGAAAGGGGGGCAGAAGTCTCTTGGGTCCCGGAAGAGCCCGATGAGCCCGGAGGGTTACGTGAGTCCCCCGGGTCCCCTGAGCTCCCCAGGTCCATCGAGTCCCCTCGTCAGTAGTAGGTATTGCACCAAGACGCGGATGTGTAGGAATTAGATAGGGATAAAAGAGCCGGAGCACGACGCGGATGTGAAGGAATTAGATAGACGATAATTAGGGCCACCAAGACGCGGATGTGAAGGAATTAGATAGGCGATAATTAGTGACTCCATGTATGCTTTTTGTGAAGGAATTAGATTGGCGATAATTAGGGACTACATATGTGCTTTGTTAAGGAATTAGATGGGTCTTAATTAGTGACTCCATACATGCTTTTGTGAAGGAATTAGAAAGGCGATAATTAGGGCCACCAAGACGCGGATAGAAAGGAATTATATAGGCGATAATGAAAGGTGCCAAGACGGCCCTGTGTAGGAATTAGATGGGCGATAATTAGGGGTGTCAGGACGACCCTGTGAAGGAATTAGATAGGCGATAGTTAGTGACTCCATGTATGCTTTGTGAAGGAATTAGATTGGCGATAATTAGGGAGCACATATATGCTTTGTGGAGGAATTAGATAGGCGATAATTAGGGGTGCCAAGACGCGGATGTGAAGGAATTAGATGGGTCTTAATTTGTAACTCCATGTATGCTCTGTGAAGGAATTAGATAGGCGAAAATTAGGGCATATATGCTTTTTGTGAAGGAATTAGATTGGTGATGACTAGATATTTGAACCTTTTATCGAATGTATTAGTTAGGATGTATGTTATTTGTTAATGTGCCCGACTTAGTCGCTATATATCTTGGACATTGTAGTTTTATTTTAAGCCAAATTGATCTAATGTTCAAGGTAGTTACTGAAGGTACATAGAGATACCATGAACGCAAGTTTTTTGTGAGACGGCCGATGTATTTGTTAGGTTGTATGTTATTTGTTAATGTGTCTGACTTAGTCGCTGTATATCTCGGACAATGTAGTTATATATTTGTTTTCTTCTATTCTGGTCAAGTGAGTTACTTACGGTACATAGAGACTGCCCGTAATGGGTGGGGAAGAGGAGAGGGGTTGACCGGAGTCAGGTGGTGTCCAAACCGCAAATGGTAATTAGCTTGATGGTCTTTATATGTCAACTGTCACACAATGATCTTATCTCGAGATATATGGTCCTCTTGGAGAATTGTTTTTCCTACGATATCTTTCAGATTCTTTTCGGTATCTTATTGCTTTTATTTACGATTGCTTACGTACGGATTATATAGATGTAGGTTATAAGGTCTTATCAACGATATGTATATGTTGTATTGAAATATTTCGCACGGTATGATATATATTACTTTGTTTGTTATTGAATGACACATTTGAATCGAATTTTTTACTGCTCAAACCTGAATTGTTAGGATATTCGATATAGTTATGAAAGAAATATGGGCATATATTAGGAGAGCATAGCTAGTTGTGCTTTTTTCGACTCATTTTCGGAGGTTGCTTAGGTGAATATAGGCTATGAACATTTACAGGTTACAACATGTTCATGTCGATGTGCTTTCATATTTTTTCACGCAAAAGTCTCCTCGGGTGGTTGTATTTCTGTATTTTATCGATACGACCGCAATCCTAATTATCTTAATATTTGTTTTACGGTATTATTTCACATGAGCATTTTACTGTTTTGCTACCCTTAGCTGCTGGTCTGAGGCCTCGGAGATGAAAGCATCATACTGTAACACGTTGGTTGCAATCAAATGATCTCACTCGGGTATTCGTTGGTCGTTTCGCTTTTTCTTTGGTCCCAGCAGTCATTTATTTGTTTCATCGTACAAATGATTTTTAGTTGGGGTTTTTGGAGAAGTCCATGTATTCAGACAGAGACGATTACCGCATTTTCCGTGTCAATATCGGGGTTAACCTTTAAACTGGAAACTCATGCAGGCTCATTATTAGTTATATCCAGGATGTGACTTTGCTTAATGTTGTTCAGAGACGATGGGTGAATCAGATGCAAGATATGTCTGAAGTATTATACGTGACTGGAATAGGTCTAGAAATTTGTTATAGATTTGAATGGTATCGTAGTAAAAAATAGCGTCATTCTCATGATCTCAGAGTTAAATGTCAGATATTTTGGAGGGATGTATGTTTGAGAGGTGCAAGTCCATTATGCATCTTTATGGAATTTTTGTTATTGATCCCCTGCAAATGTATACTTTAACATTTAGAAGACGATTTACTGAATGGAGGGGTCCTAGACCATTTATGGTTGGCTAGCCTTCACCTAATGAGATATATTTATCTACGATTGCTGAGGGAGCTGTATACAACTTCAATTATCTAAATATCTATCACATTTTCAACGTAAGGCAAGAGGCGTTTTAGTGCAGATCAATGCTGGTTCAATCGAGTTAAATTTAGGATATTGCAAACAAAGATTTATTAAATATATTATTTTTATTGATAATAGATTTTGTTATAATTATATATAAAAATATATACATGGGATATCATTTTACGAAAACATAACATTTTCACACCAAAAATTCGATGTGAGCATCTTCGCGAAATAAAAATAATGTCTTCGACCTCGCTCTCTTGTGTTATCTTGATCCTTGCTACCAGTGACAGTCTGTGGGTTCTTTATCAATGACGTATATTTATTCCTCACCTGAAGCTGTCAACTCGTCTTATCGGTGTAGGATTTATCATCTGGGTGTGGTTTTTTCTCTGATCTATTGATGTTCGAGACTAACGCCCTTAGTACACATTTCAGATGAAATAACACCTTTGGGAGAATTGTATGCAATACTTGTAAACCTAGCCTTGTATCCAAAACTTTGTTGTTAGTCTTCAGCGGGCTTTTTATAGACGGTATTTTAATCACTATTACATGTTTGTGACATCGAATCGTTTCAGATTTTCTTCTTGCTACTATACACATTTCCATTCATTATATCCCCGCAGATATTCGAAATACACCCAATTCTTCTTGCGCTCAAACGTTTATGACAGGATTCTCTCTTCTCATGCTTCATTGCCAACATATTTGTAACCAAAGTCAGTTATAAATTTGATTTTATTATGCAGTTTTACACTTCTTATACTTGTCACCCTTTCATTACCCCATTTGATAATTCGGTTTCCTCCAACTTTATGTGTTTTTTTTTCTTCACACATTTCAATATCACTATCACTGATATCCATTTCAGTGAAAGCATCCCATGTTTCCCCATATTTTTATTATTTTCAATTTCGGTTATGGCTCGGGTCTTTCTCCCACCATATCGATTTAGTCAGTTTCACCCAATCTTCATACATTCTAAGCTTGAGTGTTACGCTCGCGCCATTTTGAGCACTGTCTTTCTCATTAGATTGGAAACACAAGTCCGGATTATTATGTTCTATCAATACGCCCATAGCATCCTTTGAGGTCATATTTCCTAGTTCATTTTCATGATTAGCATATTCAAGATGATGCTGTCCTTTCAGATGTTGCCAGAGCCCGAATGTGGAGTCTGATTTGCTAATTATATCTCCGCACTGCAAATAACACATACCCCCATCTTTTCATACCTGTTAAAATATTACCACATCAAACTGGGTGGCATCTTTCTTCCCCGAAAGCGAATCGCTATCTGAAGAGTACAGATATGAGTCCAATTTATACATACAGGATCGTTACCATCACTGCGTTGGCACATGTATGAGCTACCATGCAGGCATTTACACACATTTTTGTGCAAAAGGGTTGCCACACACTGCCGGATGCATTAATACAGTGCCAACCTAACCTATCCCATAGAACAACATCTTTTTTTGCTGTTGATACAAGATATTTCAACTGCATCAGCTTCATACTATGTTTTGTTATAATCATCCTATCCGATCCTAACCTAACTGATGTACGGTATTCAGTCAGTGTTTTATACAATGCATAATACATTTCTCCACTTGTCTCTACATTTTGATCTATCCTTTGCAGTTTTGACACCTAATTACTTCTACTTCGCAATCAATCTCGACTCATATGTGTTACCAGAGTGGTCAGATTTTTCAATCTTCGATGGATTGAATATTACAAGTAATTCATATTTGTTTCCATCATCATACAAATGGGACGACTTCATCTCATACTAGGTCTACCACATTTTTTCTTCAATATCTCCTGACACTTCATCTTTTCATGACTTGTACAGTTGATCTGACTTCTTTCTTTCCAATAATTTTTTCAAACTCTCCACGATGACAACGTTTAAAATGTTTCCACACGTTACTCGTCGATTTATGTTTATTCACTTTTATTTCTTTCTGGCACAGTTTACAAGCCCCCATTACCCCATTTCTTTCGAACAATCGAGGACTCAAGCTATAACCCATCCTTCCACAACAGAATCCCAATATTGACTGAATATTTTCTCATTGGACTATGATTTATATCTCACCATTCTGTCACACATATACAGCATTTACCCCGAGATAGGTTTATGGGTAGCGTTGCATCCATTGAAATATATTCTCCTACCGTATTCAACAATTTCATTGTTTCCTTCGACCAACGCAATGTATGTAATTTAATCGCTTAACCTTTGTGTTGTAGGATATTATAAACAATTGATTTAGGATTTACATACTTTTATTAGTATCATTTACAGATCTTGCTGACATCATCAATGACTTCTAACTCGTTTTTTCGATTACAGCATGGCTCGAACAGCCTCCCATACCCATCAGCACGATGTTTAAGTTTCCTCTCAAAATCTATCATATAATCCACCATATCTTGGTTGTGAACACCGAAGGCTGTTCCGTGCCCTTGAGTCCACAAATGTAATTCTTGTTCTTCTTGAACTTTAATTATTCGAATCTTCTCAAATTCAATGTCATTCTGTTTTTCATCAATGAGGATTTCATGCATACGTTCTAGGTTTTCTTTGATTCTTAGGAAAAAAACGTTCCCCAACACTTCGGCTTTATTACAATTATGATGATTTTCCATTCGGATCATATCAATTTCGTGAGTTGATTTCTTATTTTCCTTGAAATTGTTATATACGAGTGAAATCCGTCGATGTCAGTTACCAAGAGCCAACTTCCTTTTTCCTTCATCCATATATGAATGTTATCTCCTACTCTTTTGATTCTTGTTTTACCCATTCTGAGATAATTTGTAGTTACAACATTTGTCAATATTTGTTCGATCCGTCTCATATCATCGTCGGAGATTTCTTCTTCCAAAACACGTAAACCAATTTTTAACACTTGAACATTCATTGTTATCTTTTTGAGGATGATCCGTCCGTATCCGCTTATCGTCCACGTAACACTGACTCCAATCACGTCATACAGCTTGCTATTATAATGCGTTTGCAAATATTTAAGCCCATCATCACTCGCTTCGGCGATCAATTACGTATGTAGGTACGTATATAGACCTGTATACGTATGTACATATCAAAACCTCACCTTACCTAACTCATGTGCGGTATTTTGTCATTGATATATACAATCCATACCAAATTAGGTCCACTTGCCTCTACATTTTGATCTAACCTTTGCAGTTTTGATACACACTTCCAATTTTGATCTACCAAATTTTTCACGACAATTCGATGTTGCCTCCTACTAACACGTTTTATGCAAATTCATTGCTTAACCTTTGAGTTTAGGATATTATAATCATTTAGTTAGGGATTGACACGGTTTAATTCTGCATTATTAGTATTAATAACAGATATTGCTGACATCATCAATGACTTCCATCTCGTTTTTTCGATTACAGCATGGCTCGTACAGTCACCCAATCTTGCTGGATGTATCAATGTTTCTGCATTTTCTGTAACAACATGGTGCGTACATAAAACCGTACTCATCATCACTTTGTAGCAGTCTCCTCTCAATTTCCTTCATATACTCCCCCATATCTTTGATACGAACTCGAAAACCTATTCCATCCCCACGTCTCCATAAATGTAGATCCCCGCATTTCCAAAAATGTTTGCCTTCTTCTTCTGTGCGAACTTTAATTATTCGAATCTTATCCAATTGAATGTACCTCCAATCTTTATCCGAAATAAACTCCATCATATACTCCAGATTTTCTTCAGTCCCTTGATAGAATTTATTTTCCACCAACCCAACTTTCTTACATGTGTGGAAGTTTTCTGTTGGGGACATATACATTTCAAGATATACCTTCTTATTTTGTTTGAACTCTGTTACATACGTCTGAATTGTTTCGAAATCAGTCACCCAAATCCTGTTTTCTTCATTGTCCTTCCATACATGGATAATAGTTCCCGCTCTTGCGATTCTCGTTCTCCGCATTTGTAGATAATTGATATCTTCATCACTTGTCAATATATGCTCGAACCAAGCTAAATCATCTCCGGAGATTTATTCATCCAACACTCGTAAATTTTTTTTCGAGATGTGAACATCCATTTTTATCTATTTGAGGATGATCCGTCCGTGTCCGCTTATCGCCCATGTAACACTGACTCCAATCACGTCATAATGCTTGCTATTATAATGCGTTTGCAAATCTTTAAGCCTATCATCACTCGCTTCGGCGAACAATTATGTAGCTATGTTTGTACGTATGTCCGTCTATAGACCTGTATACGTACGTGCACGTGTATATTTGAGCGTATGTACGTGTACATGTATTGAAAAA
>SDVV010000972.1:0-27733 GCA_016164225.1 Gammarus roeselii | reverse complement strand
GTTGAAAAAAAAACACGTGGAAAACGTGTGTTCTCTTTTTTCGTTTAGATTACCTAAGAAACTAATTTCCCCAACTGTATGTACAGTAGCGAAAGAAAATTCGCTTATGATTAAAGACTAAGAGAAATCTTCAATAACAATTATCCGCCCTACATTTGAACTCATCGGGAATGTACTTGATATTGTCAATAGAAAAGGATTGTCCAGATATAATACCGTCAAATAATTAATTACTAGTAGCAACAAAGCTGCGATACAACTAGCTGAAAATGATTAAAATTTGTAGAAAAAAATACTTTCCTACACAAATTATTGAAAGGCCAACACGAAATGAGATTATTTTTGATCTATTGTTTTAAAATTCATTGAAGTATTTCACAAACATTAAAATTACTTAAACTGGGCTATCAGTTCATTGTGTGAACGAAATAAGTCTAGATGCTGACATACTAAGAAGGAACACAGGAAATATAATTTTCTCCGGAAACATGACTTTTCGGTAACTGAACTTCTCTAGTGCATATATCAGTTGGGTAAATTAATCAGGCAAACAGTGTGACGGAAACAAATAATAACTTTGGTGATGTACTGTAACATGTGTGCTTACAACACAGGCCAAAAAAATTAAAAATACTCAAAAAAATCGAGTATTATTTAGAAAGAACGCTAATGAAAAAGAGAGCAACTAATCAGAAGCAACTTTTCAAAGAAGGAGAGCGTTTTAGACGTAGAAAACAATAAGAAGCAATCGTCTCAATTGAATAGCGGATAAAAGGTTCATATGATCAGGAAAGAAGGGAAAATGGAATGAAATCATAGCAAACAATTATTTCAAATTTAAAGTGTTACTCTGCTTGTATAGTAAAATATTCCACCTCCAAAAATAAAATTTGACACTTTATTGATGAATCCGGTCAACTATGTGAAAAAAAACAATAATCTTTTCATCGAGTAGAAATTACAAACGCGTATTTATTATCCCAAAGGTTACTAAGCGAAATCCTGAAATCGAATAGAAATTTTAATTAACGGAACTTAACATTGACATCTCTGAGATTACTAAAGATATCGATGACATAGGTAGCAAAAGTTCATCTGGGTCACAGACATTCCAGCTGTTCCATCGAAACAATGCAAGTAGGTAGTGTCAAGACACCTACAAATGTTGTCACACAAGTCTTTGGGCACCTCAATATCATACAAACCATGAAACTTGCAGTCATCTTCCCTCCAGCAAAAGGAGGTAGCTCATCAAATTACATACCCATTTCTTTGACATCACACGAAGTCAAAATATTCGAATGAGTAACTAATGGACGAATGGTAAATTTTATTGAAAAATCTAAATGGTTCAACTCCAAGCAACATGGTTTCCGAAGTAAGAGGAGCCCGTTGACCCAACTACTGGAGCACTATGACGAAATAATAGATGCACCGTGTGATATTGATAGATCAAATGTGGGTCTGATTTATCTAGATTTTGCCAAGGCCCTTAACAAAGTAGATCACAGTATACTCATCGAAATCATATAATGCCTGCATCCAAGGAATGTGTATGAATGGAACATAACATTTCTTAATGGCATAACTCAAAGTGTGGTAGTGAATGGGGAAAGCTCGCGCCAGTGGCAGTCCTTAGTGGGGTGTCACATGGCACTGTGCTTGGACCCCTGCATTTCTTAGTAATGGCTCATGATCTAAACAACAATTGTCTACAATAATCCATCCCTGCTTAACAGATGATACCAGACTACTAGGCACAGTGAAGGATACGAGAGATGTAGAAAATGTTCAAACTAATCTGGAAGAAATCTTTTAGTGGGCTGACCAAAATAACATGCAATTCAACTAATCTAAAATTTGAAAAGTCAAGATAAGGAAAAACTCCTGCCTTGAAAACCGAGCCTTTATATAATTATAGCAATAACACCGCCATTGAAGAACGAGGCGTACAAATGCAAAACATTGCGCTGTTCAAAGAACAAATTGCATAGGTTGAGGCCAGTGGCAGAAGACAGCGTTCCTGGACCATGACAACCTTTCTGTCAAGATATAATAGGTCAATGTTGACTCTTTATAACAACTAATCCAACCAGTTATTGACCATTGCTCTCCTCTTGGATCTCACATAAACGGAAGCTATGGAAAAACTTGAAGAGATACAAAGGAGCTCGGTCTCAAAAATTACAGAGGTAAAGGAAATGGACTTTTATGACAGATTGAAAGCCTTGAGGTTATATTCGATGCATAAACGTTTTCAAAGATTCAGGGTTATAAGCGTTTGGAGAATTCTGGAGGGCTATACAGTCAATGTCAACAATAAAAATTGTAACGTAAGTGACCATGAGACCCCCGGACAAGAATTGTCAGAGTGTGTTACTTCATTGGGCCAAAACAGAAGGGCGGCATAGCGATGCAAACCGTTGCTTCTACAGCTTCACATGCCGGGCTCCTAGTTATTCAATCGAATGCCACTGAAATACGTGCGATCAAACGTGGGCTGCAATTGTCAGCCCCAGCAAGCCTGTCGAGGTTCAGACGTCGATTGGACAAGTCCTTCAGCTGCGTTTCGGATCCACCTAAATTCAATGGATGTGGGTACAACTGTTTCCCTCATTGTGGGTACAACTCCAACTCAACCGCAACGCTGAGCCGGGATTCGACTGGCGAATGGGTCAGCAATACGTACAGACTGATGCCACAGCACGAGTGGAGAGTATCTCAACAGCTGTGGATCAGGTGGCAGCTAGGCTGTAACCAGCTGTAGCAACGAAAAATTACAAGTCCCCAGGTAAACATACGTGTGTTTAAGATTCAGAACAATCTGCCATGTCTGAACTGAGTTGGATTATTGAGTTACTGTTTCCATTTTTAGTACTTCTGCCGTTATGCAGCGTGCGGAACAGTGCAAGCACTGCAACACTCAATCGGTCCCACGGCCGACGCAAAACACGGATATGGTATCCTCAGCAATCATTCGACCACCCACGTGCACCATCACCCACGGCAATAATATCAGCCTTTCTGTTATCCGCAACATTCAAATACTCCTCAGAATACTCAAATCCACTTATGTCGTACATCACAACAATCTAACAACAACCGGCCGTTAATATCTTTAACCACCTCCTTCTTCGCCGCCTCCCTCTTGCTCAAAATCTTCACCTCCTACGGAACATCTTATTCTATTCAAAAATCTTACACAATCGCCCACTCCACCTAACATCAGCGTCCCTCTTTGCTCTCCTCAGCACATGCTTCAATATTTTGTCTTCACCGTAATTGTCATAGGCTGCCACCGACTTTTCTTGCATCAACTCCTCATTAGCTCTCCTCTTCTGCACCACCGCCGTTTTAACCTCATCGGTCCCCCTTCTCGCAGCTATTCCTCATACACCCGCCCATATTGCGTAAATCAGACATTTCTCGGGCATCTCAAAATCCTTTTTGGTCAAAATTTCATAGATCTTGCTCTCTCACAATGTCATTATACTCCGCCTACACCTGCTGGAACTCTTCAGCTCTACTTGTCAAATTAGTTCACTTACCTTCACTACTTTTCTCCTTTCTTCCACTCTTTGGTTCCTCTTCCCTCCTTGCTCCACTATCCATTTTCCATCCATCAGTAAATAATCCGGCATTCCACCGCCATCTTCTCTCAACGCCTACAAATCCAGTAGCTTCCCCAACACTCTACTCGATATTAACACAAAACCCATTACCGGGCTATCCCCCACTGAACCATGAACCATCTTTACTGATGCGTACTTGTGAATATCATCTATCTTGAACAAACTGTTTCCAAGCACCAGCGCTCGTTCCATAGAAAAACCTATCAGGTTCTCGGCACTGGAATTTCTACATGGAACGCCATCCAACTCGCGCATTTAGGCAATTTCTACATGGAACGCCTCCATCTCGCGCATTTAGGCTCCCCAATACCACCACGTTGTATTGACCTCTATAGCTCTCAATACACTCACACAGATCAATTCTCTCGGCACCTTGTTCGTTAGCTATCACAAACTCCCAATTTTTTTACCGGACTTAACAATCACCCACATCAATCCAGAGGACACTTCCTTCCCCTCTGGAAATCAACTAGCTAATCGATGACACAGTAACACCACATCTTTTCGTGCCCGACCTACTTTCCTCCACGCCCGACTTTCAACCACTTACCACACAAAAACCTCACATAAGTCCCTATCTCTCGACTGCATCTTACGCAACGCCAACACATCAAACTTCCTCCTAAAAAACATGTTATTAATCTCTTTCCTCTTCGCTTCATCCGAACTACTACCCCGCACATTTAGCAACCCAAACAATATGGTTCGGCACGGCCCCGCACGACAATACGGAGGCCACCGCGAATGAATTTGAGTTTCTTGCCTTATTGAGTTTTATACGTTGTCCTGGCTTGATGGATGTTTTTCTTGCGTTACCAATGTTGAATTTCTACATAATAATAATTTCAAGACCCAAAGCATTGCTCAGTACCGTAGGTATAGGGTCGGCAAGGTCGTAGTAATAAATTTTGTGAGTAAAATAATTTTCCATGTCATGAGAAATCACTATCTTTATTCAATGTTAATGAAGCTATGCAGTTGTGAATGCTATCATAGAGCTCTCTTTCATCTTCATTAATCAACCTGCCAATGTGTAGATTTGATCTGTGATCGATTTAACCGTTCCAAGACTATTTTACTGCATGCTAGCGGCAGTGGTAATCTTAAGGGGTTTCTTTCAACTGCAGTTAAAGGTTACTTAGTATCGTACTGATTTTCTCATGGTCATGTAGTGTGAATTATCTGTAACCCGGATACAAAAGCAATTCATTTCAGAAACAATTACTATCCTCATTCGAGGATAGTAAATTGACAAATAATTTGAACTAACAGAACCAATTGAAGTGGAGCGCGAGCAAGGACATTATACGAGACAATTTATTGTATTATTGATATATAGACACGAAATACAATAAATGATATTGAATGCGTTTTAGGGTCTGGTAGAAGTGACGTATGACGCGCAGAAAGACCAAGCTGACGAGAAGGATGTAAAAGCCCTGGTCTATACAGAGCCAGGTAGCAGTGACATATGACGCGCAGGAAAGGCCGAGCGGACAAGAAGGATGTAAAAACACTAGTCCATAAAGAAGCCGTACTGTCGAATTATAGGATCGTGTGCCGAGCCGCGGGACGCCGCAAACATTGAGTCCTTAGTAAATGGTAGATCAGCAATGAGGAAGCCACCACGAATAAATTGACAAAATGGAGTAGATCAAAATAGATGAAAAATAATTTGTTACACTCGATCCACGATACATACAAAATTTCTATGGCAAAAATGATGTTGATCATGTTGGTCTCAGACGGCAAGGCCTCAGCGCTTCTGGCATTATAAGTTTGCATGTTTTCTTTATGCGGTTTTCATAAATTACGATGAAAAGAGATTATCCGATGGCCTTAAAGGGGACTCCACTAGCGCTGATTACCAACGAATGGCATCGAAACAGGGACCACGCGACCAGGACAAGGACCGCTCTGTGTGTCGATGTTAACCGACCGGAGTTAACAAGGCGTGAGACAATGAGGATACTTTGATTAAAACATGGTCAAAAATACTGCTTATAGCTGCATGTCTGGACTAGGAAACGCTCTTGAGCAGAAAATAGATCTAATCATTCTAATGAGGTACTAAAATCGTAGGAAATCTAATTTTTGCATTCATACTTATACGACCTTCCAATGAGATTATACGTATATATGCACGTTTGTATGGTAGTATGTATACATTCATACGTCTGGAAGAGAAAAACATTTGTACATACTCTCAATGCAGGGAAGTCGAAAACATAACGTGGAGATAAAATTATTTTGACATCCCTATTTACGGAGACGATAATACAACCAAAACAAGGTGTGGGAGGAAGACAATAGCAATATAATACCGGGCTGTGTATTTTTTGCATACAGTCATATAATTAAAAACGATTTCAATTGTGACTGCACAGTCATATCGATAGGTGGATCGGAAGCCTGGTAATGTTCCTCTCGAGGAGCCCCGGGCGACGCATGTTCAGTTTGACTAACCTCACAACTTAGTCGACTGCAGGGCCTGGAGGAATGAAAGTTAGCGGCTATTCTTCTAGAGTTGACAAAATATGTTGGAAAATATAGATTTACTGAAATATACCTGATGTTCATAAAGGAAGGATGTGAAATTTGCAGAGGTACTCTGCGCTTGGATAGACAGATTTTAATCGTAAAATATTTGACTCCCTATTGCATTGCTTCCATCAACCGGCTTGGGCGACGCGTCCACTGAAACACCGACACCTGTAAACGCCATAACGCGACCAGGCCTTGAAACGCCAAGCCAATAGTGAGCAGTAACGCATCCATTGGAATGAAACAGCTGTACACGTCATCAGGCTGCTGGCTGTCCAATGCGCGAAGCCAATAGTGAGCAGCGGCACGTCCATTGGAACGCCACAGCTGTACACGTCATCGTGCTGCTGGCCTTCCAATACACGAATCGAATAGTGAGCAGAGACGCGTCCATTGAAACGCCACAGCTGTACACGTCATCGTGCTGCTGGCCTTCCAATACACGACGCCAATAGTGAGCCGAGACGCGTCCATTGGAACGTCACAGCTGCACACGTCATCAGGCTGCTGGCCTTCTAATACACGAAGCCAATAGTGAGCCGAAACGCGTCCAATGGAACGCCACAGCTGCACACGTCATCAGGCTGCTGGCCTTCCAATACACGAAGATAATAGTGAGCAGAGACGCGTCCAATGGAACGCGACAGCTGCACACGTCATCAGGCTGCTGGCCTTCCAATACAAGAAGCCAATAGTGAGCCGAGACGCGTCCAATGGAACGCCACAGCTGCACACGTCATCAGGCTACTGGCCTTCCAATACACGAAGCCAATAGTGAGCGGAGACGCGTCCAATGGAACGCCACAGCTGCATACGTCATCAGGCTGCCGGCCTTCCAATACACGAAGCCAATAGTGAGCCGAGACGCGTCCAATGGAACGCCACAGCTGCACACGTCATCAGGCTGCCGGCCTTCCAATACACGAAGCCAATAGTGAGCCGAGACGCGTCCAATGGAACGCCACAGCTGCACACGTCATCAGGCTGCTGGCCTTCCAATACACGAAGCCAATAGTGAGCCGAGACGCGTCCAATGAAACGCCACAGCTGCACACGTCATCAAGCTGCTGGCCTTCCAATACACGAAGCCAATAGTGAGCCGAGACACGTCCAATGGAACGCCACAGCTGCACACGTCATCCGGCTGCTGGCCTTACAATACACGAAGCCAATAGTGAGTCGAGACGCGTCCAATGGAACGCCACAGCTGCACACGTCATCAGGCTGCTGGCCTTCCAATACACGAAGCCAATAGTGAGCCGAGATGCGTCCATTGGATAGCCACAGCTGTACACGTCATCGTGCTGCTGACCTTTCAATACACGAAGCTAATAGTGAGCCGAAACGCGTCCAATGGAACGCCACAGCTGCACACGTCATCAGGCTGCTGGACTGCCAATACACGAAGCCAATAGTGAGCCGAGATGCGTCCATTGAATAGCCACAGCTGTACACGTCATCGTGCTGCTGGCCTTTCAATACACGAAGCTAATAGTGAGCCGAAACGCGTCCAATGGAACGCCACAGCTGCACACGTCATCAGGCAGCTGGCCTTCTAATACACGAAGCCAATAGTGAGCCGAGATGCGTCCAATGGATCGCCACAGCTGCACACGTCATCAGGCTGCTGATCTCCCAATTCACAAAGCCAATAGTGAGCCGAGATGCGTCCATTGGAACGTCACAGCTGCATACGTTATCAGGCTGCTGGCCTTCCAATACATGAAGCCAATAATGAGCCGAGACGCGTCCAATGGAACGCCACAGCTGCACACGTCATCAGGCTGCTGGCCTTCCAATACACGAAGCCAATAGTGAGCCGAGACACGTCCAATGGAACGTCACAGCTGCACACGTCATCCGGCTGCTGGCCTTCCAATACACGAAGCCAATAGTGAGCAGAGATGCGTCCATTAATCTGAGCCTAACATGCGCTCAACGCCTCCCTTTGGTAGCCCCCGACACGACCATAACACATTTGTTTCGAAGTCACCGTCTCCCGAGTCTGCCATACAGTAACAGCAGGTCAATACATCCGAAGTCGTCGTGCAGCTTAGACGAGGCTACCAGTTTCGGTCCAAAGTCGGTCGTGCAGCTAAAACGAGGCTACCAGTTTCGGTCCAAAGTCGTCACGCAGCTTAGACGAGGCTACCAGTTTCGGTCCAAAGTCGGTCGTGCAGCTAAAACGAGGCTACCAGTTTCGGTCCAAAGTCGTCACGCAGCTTAGACGAGGCTACCAGTTTCGGTCCAAAGCCGGTCGTGCAGCTTAAACGAGGCTACCAGTTTCGGTCCAAAGTCGTCGTACAGCTTATCCGAGGCTACCAGGTTTGGTCCTAAGTCGTCGTGCAGCTTATACGAGGCAACCAGTTTCGGTCCAAAGTCATCGTGCAGCTTAGACGGGGCTACCAATTTTGGTCCGAAGTCGTCATGCAGCTTAGACAAGGCTACCAATGTAGTTTCGAAATCACCAGATCCAAGAGATCACGACGACCTGGTCAAAACAATTGTTCGGTTTTGCGTCTAAGAAAACCTGAACACTAATGGATCAGTGAGTTGTGAAGATAATTCAAAAACATTAACGGTGAAGAAATTTGATCTTTTACACAGGTCACCAAAGTATCTAGAATACGGAATAGTGTGAAGACTAAAAATCAAATAATATCAACAGTCCCTGTTGAGTGCCAACACCAAAACATTAAATTTCTGGCTATGCACATGCATAATCGCAGAGGAAAACTCTTCTGTTGCCGTGGTTTATGGAAGCGCCAACAACTGAATAAGAGATGGGAAGCCCACAGTCTTCAACGGGTATAAGGGTCTTCAGTGCAGCACCAGAAGCTATCATTTATCTACTTGGTATAAGGCTGATCATAGTCAGAATCTTAATATTTTAGAAGTATATAAAGTTAATAAACATGAAAGCATAATTACAATGAAATTGCGCTCTAAAAAGTATTAAAACAGATATAATATCATTATTATTAGAAAGAAATTAACCAAAATTTTCACTTTAATCACCTATCTTCAGTTTAAAGTCCACTTAACATGTCCCTCACGCTATTCATAACGACTGTATTTGCTTATCATTACTCTTCCCTTTGCTTGTCCTTCATCTTGCCTCCATTTCTAAGCCGTGATCTCACGCCACCTCAAACATGCAGTATGAGTTGCTGAGGGCTCTGGTGACTTCCCCTCATAGTGTTAGGGAGGCGAGTCTGTTGACATGCCTCCACAGCAAGGGTGCTGTAGAGGGTACGGCCATGACGTTGTTCGCAGGAACTCTTATGACAGGAAAAGGGTCTATGAGCCAAGCGGGACTAATAGAAGTATACGTACAAAATTGGTGTGGACTGGAAGCAGAATCGTTGGTGAGTGAATGAGGAAATCAGTTACGCAGAAATACCAAAGAATCAAAATACCATGTACAAATTCAAATGAAAACCTATTAACATAGACGCTCTTATGTAGCATGCACCCACCGATGAAGAAATAAATAGGTTTCAGTGATGAGCCGCTTTACACTAACTGTCCAATTTACAAAGCAATGGGTAAAAACGATAGGAGCGTTAAATAACATCATGCCCTACATCCACCCAGTCACACCACGAAGTGTTGCAGCACCGTACTCTTATCCCACTCAACCTCACTAAGAAACATCCGAGAGCAGTGCTCTTCTTCCACTCAACCTCACTAAGAAACATCCGAGCGCAGTGCTCTTCTCCCTTCCACGCTCACCAAGAAACATCCGAGCGCAGTGCTCTTCTCCCTTCCACGCTCACTAAGAAACATCCGAGCGCAGTGCTCTTCTCTCACCCAAGCTCACTAAGAAACATCCGAGCGCAGTGCTCTTCTCTCACCAAGCTCACTAAGAAACATCCGAGCGCAGTGCTCTTCTCCCTCCCACGCTCACTAAGAAACATCCGAACGCAGTGCTCTTCTCCCACCCACGCTCACTAAGAAACATCCGAGCACAGTGCATTTCTCCCTCCCAAACTCACCAAGAAACATCTGAACGCAGTTCTCTTCTCCCACCCAACCTCACTAAGAAACATCCAAGCGGAGTGCTCTTCTCTCACCCAAGCTCACTAAGAAACATCCGAGCGTAGTGCTCTTCTCCCTCCCACGCTCACTAAAAAACATCCGAGCGCAGTGCTCTTCTCCCACCCAATCTCACTAAGAAACATCCGAGCGCAGTGCTCTTCTCCCTCCCACGCTCACTAAGAAACATCCGAGCGCAGTGCTCTTCTCTCACCCAAGCTCACTAAGAAACATCCGAGCGCAGTGCTCTTCTCTCACCCAAGCTCACTAAGAAACATCTGAGCGCAGTGCTCTTCTTCCTTCCACGCTCACTAAGAAACATCCGAGCGCAGTGCTCTTCTCTCACCCAAGCTCACTAAGAAACATCCAAGGGCAGTGTTCTTCTCTCACCCAAGCTCACTAAGAAACATCCGAGCGTAGTGCTCTTCTCCTTCCCACGCTCACTAAGAAACATCCGAGCGCAGTGCTCTTCTCCCACCTAATCTCACTAAGAAACATTCGAGCGCAGTGCTCTTCTCTTTCCCCGCTCACTAAGAGACATTTGAGAGCAGTGCTCTTTTCCCATCTATGCTCACTAAGAAACATCCGAGCGCGGTGCTCTTCTCCTATCCATGCTCACTAAGAAACATCCGAGCGCGGTGCTCTTCTCCTTCCCACGCTCACTAAAAAACATCCGAGCGCAGTGCTCTTCTCCCACCAAACCTCACTAAGAAACATCCGAGCGCAGTGCTCTTCTCCCATCCACGCTCACTAAGAAACATCCGCGCGCAGTGCTCTTCTCCCATCCATACTCACTAAGAAACATCCGAGCGCGGTGCTCTTCTCCCTCCCACGCTCACTAAAAAACATCCGAGCGCAGTGCTCTTCTCCCACCAAACCTCACTAAGAAACATCCGAGCGCAGTGCTCTTCTCCCACCCAAGCTCACCAAGAAACATCCGAGCGTAGTGCTCTTCTCCCTCTCCCAAGCTCACTAAGAAACATCCGAGCGCAGTGCTCTTCTCACACCAAACCTCACTAAGAAACATCCGAGCGCAGTGCTCTTCTCCCACCCAACCTTACTAAGATACATCCGAGCGCAGTGCATTTCTCCCAACCACGCTCACTAAGAAACATCCGCGCGCAGTGCTCTTCTCCTACCCACGCTCACTAAGAAACATCCGAGCGCAGTGCTCTTCTCCCTCCCACGCTCACTAAGAAACTTCCGAGCGCAGTGCTCTTCTTCCACGCAACATCACTAAGAAACATCCGAGCGCAGTGCTCTTCTGCCACCCACGCTCACTAAGAAACATCCGAGTGCAGTGCTCTTCTCCCACTCAACCTCACTGAGAAACATCCGAGTGCAGTGCTCTTCTTCCACCCAACCTCACTAAGAAACATCCGAGCGTAGTGCTCTTCCCCCGTCTGCCTTAAGAAGGAGTGTCCCAGCGCCACTACATCTCATCGGCTTCAACTAATTGGCATTCATGGCGGGTGACCCCGACCACTCCGCACACCGCTTCTCTGGTTCGCTCACATCTGCTGCAGTCCAAAGCGGCCTTCAGGAAGTATGCCAGAAGGGACAGCACAGCCATGGTTCACTGGCCCTTTCTGTGGCTTGGAGACGGACGCTCTTCCTAGTAACGCGCTAGAATCACATTGGATGTTTTGATTTCGTTTTCCCTGAATATATAAATGACAGATTTATTACAGGAGAAGTAACCCTTTGAGAATTTTAGTGAGTATGCTTTGAAATAATGTGATTGATTGTTTGTTACTTACGACAGAGGTATTGCTCAGGGCTCTTGCCAATTATGGCATTTTGCAACTATACCGCGTGAAAGGCAAGTGCGATCTCCTGCCCATTTCTTACGTCACCCCCAAGAATTCCTCAGATAGATGCAAGGTTAATTACAAAAATATATTCGCATGAATAAGCCAAAAATTCTTATTTATTTTCTTACAAAGTTGAAATAAAATCCCGTTGTCCCAATGTTGCTTGTGTCTTTTTTTTGCAAATTAGTAATCTCTAGATTCAAGGAGAATAGAAAAATACGAGGATGATTAATTAGAAATACTTTAAACCTTGAATGCTCATAATTTGGTAGCATTACAGCCACGGCCGAACTATTATTTAATTCTCATGTTATTCAACTACTGAATGATCGATTAATCTTTATACATCTTCCATAAAAACAGATTAATCGATACATTCATATAAGCTGATCAGATTACACACAGTTTTCATTACATGCTCAATGATATGTTATACGTCGCAAAGAACACTGTGGAGGGCTACACAGTTAGAGTTCTATACACACTAAAACTCTCGAACCAAGAATTTATGATTATTCGAGGAAATTGGATTAACCGACGCGTATCTTCGAGAATACTTCTCAAAGGTTAAACTACGTCATTTCCGCAAGCGAACGAAATGTTGTTATTAACAAATAAACAGCGTTTTGTTGTCGCATTACCTAAAAGAAATAGGTCCTGTATCATCGCCTTTCCGGCAGACGACCTCCGCGATGCATTTCCAGTGTGCTTATAGGAAGCAAATCACCGCTTCATTAATGAAGTTTTTATAGGAAAAGTTGACTTGGCTAAATACTTGCATTTCTCTGTGAAAGAGCGAGCGAATAAATGTGAAGCGATGATACGCCCGCCGCATCCGACACTTGTTTGTTATAGGAATAAGACGTTCCTTTCAGTGCCGTCTATACAGAAACAGTAGCTATCGCTCAGGAAAATGCAACATGGCGTTCACTAATCAGCTCGTAAAATTATTCCATTAGAAAAAAAATATTCCATAGAAAATTTGTTTATGGTTAGTCTATAACCGTAAAAAACAACTACACTTTCCCACGTGGAATTTAACGTTATGTGTGTTTTTTACGGTACTCTATCTGGCCAAAGCTTCTTGGTGGATAATATCAGTTACATATCCAATGAGTTCAAATATCAAGCGAAAACTGATCAATGAAAATTTTACTTCATTTTTAATCATAAACTAATTTTTTTTCGCTACTGTACTGAAATTCGGTTCTTCTGAGTCAAATTTCAGTTCCGGTTGAAGCTCAATGGTAAGTCATTGTTAAACAAATGTCGTGTGCTACATCACCAATGGAAATCAAACGTTGTTAAACCCAGCTACACACTACTGTATAAACCCAGCTACATACTACCATATAAACCTAGCTACACACTACCGTACTAGCATGAGTTAGAAAGATTGATCACCATTTGCATTGAACCTGAACAATTTCTTTTCATGGGAAGGAATGGCTTGACGCGTTGTATTGTCGTACATCAGCGGAGATCCGGGTTTCCGTCCCGATCACAGAAATCAAATATCTGTTATTTCCGCAAATAACTGTTGTAAAGTGATATGATGCCAATAATTGAATATGATACGATAAGTTGAACATTACTTCTGGGGTGCTGTAACCTTGTTTAACTTCGCCTATTTGGAGAAATAAAAAAATATATAATGTGTTGATGGCTTCAGCATCTACGCCTCAATTCAAAATCTTTGAAACAATACAATCAACTTTTGAGGATTTTCTTGGAAGGATGATGAAGGCATAACAGTTATGGCAAACCGCAATAGCTATACGAGTTCAGAGATGATGCGTGAGACTTCAAACAGATACTAGTCAAGTCCAAGAGGAAATATAGTAATGTATCGAACATATTTTGTGTGTATATGAACAGATATAGACACACTGCATGAGCTTCCTACAAACTGCTGGATAGACGATGGCAAGACATTCCATACACGCATACGCTATGAACCCTTCACTCGTGGTAAAGAATGAGCTTAGAGACAATTGTTAGCAGCAGGGCTCGACAGACTTTTATTGGTGTACCTCCAATGGATGTAGTTACAGCCTCTCGCGCTTCCGCCATACTGACACATGTCATTCAAAGTACTCTTCATTAAATACTTTGAAACCTAACGCGATCTTTCCTAACGTCTCATTGAACTCAATTTAGTATTTGATATACACTTATTGATAGACACAGAATATTAAGTGTATATTTCGTGTCGCGGAATGCGCATCTGTTCTTTAATTGGGGGCAGTTGTCCCAAAGGTTAAATTGGCAACCCAACGGTCCACGCTACTTTCTTGTTCTACCAAATGTACTATAGACGCCATACATAGGGTCTTTTTGCGTTTTTATTTAGAGATCCCTTTATGAAGATTATACGTTTTTAAGTATGAATACAAGCATTAAACGGTTTTTTCTAGACCTAGAGGAAACTGCCATATGTATTTGAATACATAAAAACATGCCATCTTCGAACAGAGACATTGGAAGTAAAACGCAAAATTACCCTATTTCCGATGCCTTTAGTGCGTGATGACGAGCGAGAATGAATGCCGCCGTCAAACTCCTACTAGGCATTTCCGCTGCTACCAAGATTAAATAATATATACCGTAATTTTTTAGGTCATAATAGTTGGGAAGGGCCATACACGCGCGCGGCCAAATTGCAAGGGAATTTAATTATCCGTGAACGGGCGAGGGACCTTCGTAAGCCCCCTCTGCGTGGGTCGTTAGTGCGAATGGGGCATTGAGAGAAATGAAGAGGAAAGGAGGAAGGGGGTAACGGGCCCATCAGAGGCCAATTTGAAGCAGTTGGTTGGTCAGGGCTATTATTAATTACTATTGATCAATGGTCAATAAATGTTTGGACGCTTTTCCTCTGTGTTAGTTCAAGGGGTCTATTACTCCTGCTTGCTCAAGGTGCCTATTATTTATACCAGAAAACTTGGAGGTGCTTTGCTTCAAAAGGCCGGTCGCATGGTAGCTGACATCTCACCCACAGCTCCACTCGTGCTGTGGCATCAGCATTTGCATGTTTTATCAGAAACACAGCTAAGGTACTTGTCCAATCGGGTTTTGAACTTCAAGATGTTTGCTGTGGCTGACAATCGCGGCACACGATTGATTTCACGTATTTCAAGTGGCATGCGATTGAATAGCTGAAGTGCCTGGCATGTGAACTGTTAAATGCTGTGCTTTGTATCGTTTACATTGACAGTGTAATTAGTAATATTTGAGGTGAAGCATCTTCGATCTGCTTTGTCTTTCCAGGTCTATCCGTTTATATGAGATTCAGAGGGGAGAGCAATAGTCCATAACTGGTTGGAACACGGTCTCGTGCCACAGGCTTCAACCTCTGCAATTTGTTCTTTGAATAAAGCATTTTTCTGTATTGTTACGCCAAGTCACGCAAACTTTTTTCTTCTTCAATTGCTGCATTATTGCTAGAATGATATAAAAACTCTGTGTTTATTGCATGTTGTCTTTGCCAAAAGCCTTGGCAAAATCGAAATAAATTGCATACACGTTGTTTTTGGTATTTCAGAGATGCCGATGTTAGGAGTGAATTTCGTGTAACCTTTTGGGATTCTGCTTTTGCTCTTTTGAGTCATTTATTTTTATTTTCCCACTTTCAATGTTTTCATCGCGATCAAGGTAAATAATGAAATAATATCTGTGAATAATTGGCTCGACAGAAATCAAATTTGCACGAATGTTGATGAAACAAAATTTATTACATTCTCATGCAAACGTAACATTGATCTTCCCTAGTTAAAAATGGGAAATGCTAATGTTAGTGAAGTGAATCACATTAAATTTTTAGGCATGCATCTCGACCGTCATTTTACATTCTTAAATCATGTAGATTATATTTCAACTAAACCAAGTAAATCTGTTGGTATCCTGTATAAGTAAAAAAAAAAATATTTCTCCAGAAGTTCTCAAAATAATTTATTTTTCCTTAGGTTAACCCTATTTCTTAAATGGAATTTTGCAGTTTGCAAGCCATAAAAATGTAACGGTTAAAATGGTAGTCATGCAAAAGGAAGCATGTAGAGCCATATATAACCTGACTTATACAGAACACACAAGTAGTTATTTCAAATCGATGAATAGTCCCAAAATTGAGGATCTCTACAGCTTCCAAATACTTGTCTATATGTATAGATAGAACTGTTCATCGTGACCATGATAGGCATCTGCTGGCACATTTACAGCACCAATCTGATGTACATTTGCACTTAACAAGAAATTGAGTGTCATTCAATATAACAAGGTTTAGTAAAGCCAAATCGCAATTCTCCAGTGTCTATAAGGGTGTCAAATTGTGGAATTCCATTCCAAATATAATCAAATCTTCTACTTCATTATTTACTTTTAAATCCTAACTCGAACAACATTTTGTTTCACATTATTAATACAGTTGTCTGAGCTTTTTCGTAACAAATTCATTGTGAACAAGGTTATTTTTAGTTTTCTACAACAGTATTGTGTTTTTCGATACTTTTATAGAATTTTTGACATACCACTTAAGTTAGGTAACTGTTAGGATAGGTTTAGGTCCAATAAGGTTGCCCTTAAAGCATTTTTGCTTCTCCGTGTCCACTTTCTTTCTGTGTATAAAGTCTTAATAAACATGTTATCAGGTTTATATTCTGCTCGGTTGATGTTCATTTGTAATATAAAAATTGTAAATAAATGTGGTAATAAAGTGTTTCTAAGTGTTCATTTGGCCCAGGTTTACAGGCTGGGTGGGTGAAGCCACAGTCTTCTCCTGGCACTCTATACCTGCATTTGTCATTTGAATGAAATCGGACATTTTATGCACTATTTTCAGATTATTTTGTAGTAGCTCTCCAAAGACTCTCTCGCTTTCCTCCTCAATAATTTTACTGGAAACTCTCGTACCAGTAACGTCTGTACCTTCAGAGTTATTTATCACTATCAACCAGCAGCCTTTCCAGTACCCTGACTGCCAGTGGACACTACAGTATCCCGGAAAGTGGTCTCATCAGTAGCATCTTGACCACCAGTGATCACGTCAATAGCACCCAGACCATCAGCAGTCTTGGCAGCGCTCTGCTCACTACCTACATGAGCAGGTTTCTATCCAGCCGTTTTGTCTTCAAGATCAAAACAGGTCACACACCTGCAACAAAGCCATTCATATGATCTTCCCAGCATCATATAGCGCAATAGTTCAGCATCGGTGACGTTTGCACACATTTTGCAGAAACAACTATTATTCTGCGCTAACAATATCGGCATTTTTTTCCTTTGCAGGTGTGACACTTCCATGATGCCTTCTCAACTTTGACACGGTGTGGGTCTTCATTTTTTCCGTCATTGCAGTCTTTGCCATCTGGGCGATGAAACAAAAAAAGGTTCGTTTTTTGGATCACTTAACACCTTTCGCTACGCATGACATATGAAATGAATGCGTCTGGCATATTACACACTTTCTCAAGCTACTTCCTTTGCTCGCTCGAATTAAATTCGGCGTCTTGTAGCACACTATCCACAAATCACTACCCATTTTATTGAGGTGGGAGTGAACGTCTTTGCACAAACAATCCTCAATCAGTTTTAAATATCCCATAAACTAAGGTGTTTCTAAACCAGATTGATTTATTCCTAATATTGAGCAGAATGTCTCCATATAATATTGCTAGTTGGTTCAAAGCACCTTGTACTCATCCTTGCATCAAGTTGATAAGCAAACAGTATATTGCCCTTACATCATCCTCTTCTCGCATCTGTATAAACAACATAGAAGAAATGGCACGTCTAAACCTACGCAGTTGTTCGGTCTGTTGTATAACCAGAATGGAGTTGGCCAGTTGATAGTCAGGTAATTTAGTTTGCTGTATAACAAGAATAAACTGGACAAGATCGTAGTGAGGTATATTACTTTTGTTGTATAACCATGAATGAACTAGACCAGTTCATAGTCAGGTACTTCGGATCGTGGTACAACCTTAATGAATTGGACCGGTCGCTGGAGTGCACAAATTAAATAGGCGAGTCTCGCGACATGGCAGTTAATGATCATTCAATTGAGCTCGTTGGTTAATGAATTGCAACAAAGGAAAAACAATTACAGCAAGGTAGTCTCCATATATAAATCTCGACATAATGTGAAACACAATAGACCAAAATCCTTGAATCAGCGCGGTTATAATTAGGTGTATTTTGCCTCGAATTATCATCCATGAATTGGTATCGCGAAATGCACGATAAATCGTTCAGAAGTAATATTTATACACAAATTATTGTAAGGACTATACAGCAAATAATACACACAATACATCAGAGTCGAACATTTCGTTCTCGTATTGTTAGGATATTGTAAAGGAGATCCTTGCTCGCTGTTTTGAGAAGAGTTCTTGTATTTATTTCAGGATTACTGAAACACGAGCACTCAGAGACATCGCCGGTCACTGCTTGGCAAAAATGGGAAACAACGAGAGCAGTTCCTCCAGGCACGCTGTATAAAAAATACATTTTGCGAAATGTCCTGGAATAAAAACATAGAACAAATAAAAACCTATTTGTCGTAGGTAGAAAGAAGAGCGGTGCTTTAACTCGTCGAACACCTCCCAAATAACCTCTTCGAGCATCTCAGTAACGTCCCTGCAAATTTCACGTCAAGTGACAGAACCAAGGCTGATCTGTATTCAGAAGACAACATGGGATTGAAATCGGGGGCAGGCAGGGTCTGGCCTCCATCCCTGGTAATGAATCCCTGCACCCATCAGAAAGACAATAACAGAGTTCTATTCTGAAGTCAAGATTGTTGCTCATCTTTGCCAGGAAGTGTCTGATCTCAACTCCTGTCAATGAATCATGGATTATAACAAAACGACTAGAGTCGCGTTCTATTCTGAAGTCAATACGGTTTCTTATTAGTGCCAGGAAGTGTCTGATCTCAACTCCTGTCATTGAAGATTGGATCCTAACAAAACGACAAGGGCCAGTTCTATTGGGAAGTCAATACGGTTTCTCATCAGTGCCAGGAAAGGCCTGATCTCAAACCCTGGCAATGAATCTTTATCCCGAACAGAACGACAAGAACAGGGTTCAATTCAGAATTTGAGACCGCTGTTTGTCTGAGCCGTGCAGGCAGAAACTGACTTATATCCCTGGTAATGAATCATTGCCCCAACAGAATTAAAGAAGCAGAGTTGTATTTAGGAGTAAAAAGGTTTGCTCATCTGTGCCAGGCAGAACATGACCTCCATTTCTGGCATTGAATCCTCCTTGCCTCAAACAGGAAGAATGAAGCAGAGTTGTATTTAGGAGTAAAGAGGGTTGCTCATCTGTGCCAGGCAAGACCTGACCTCCATTCCTGGCAATGAATCCGGGCCCAACAGGGAACTGCACAGAGTCTTTCTCCAATGAACCACAGCCAATTTCCTTCCTCTGAGCGGCGATGCTCCGTTTGAGGACATTTGCCCCCCGCCCCTCTCCAGAAGAAATGAATTTACCCAGGCGGTCGGTTAGTCTGCCCTTGAGCAGTCTGCACCGGGCCAACGTTGGACTGCAAACGTTAAGCAAGAATTGAAGGGATGAACACAGTCCAAAAATAACCTGTGATGTTTACAGGGCATAGAAGAGGCGGGTCATACTTCAAACCATACCTAATGGGTATGGGTTTGAGAGTCCTTAATCAAACAGATATTGTTTACCACGAATCATCATCGACAGTTTCACCCGAAGACAGGGCGACCAACCGCAAGACGCTCTCGTACCGAGTCATAGGACGATAGGACGGTGGCAAATCACCAGCAACCGACACACTCAGAATGAAATGAAGATTGAACTGTCTGCGGCACCGCGATCAGCCACCTCGCCCAACTGAAGGATGAAGAGGCAGCAAATACTTCGCACTTCCTTGTTTGCCAGCTTTTCTGAGGAAGTAAACTACAGAAGTGTAAACCGTTTCTTCAATGTTTCGATAACTCGTAAATTATTTTAAAAATTCAATTGAAATTCCAAAAGGAAAACGGGCAAACGGGCAGAAGGGCCCGGGGTGGGGAGGAGGGGAGGGACACTAAATTTGGAATTAAAATCGAACGAATCTTTTGATAATTGCAAGTAGATAGTGATTAAAGACAGCTGAAAAAAGTCGTTCAGTGAATAAATAGTACACGTTTTCAAGAGACCAAACACTAATTTCTATAGTTATAGGTTCTACTTTATTCTGATAATGCTCGGTGACCAGCGGTATAAATTTAGTTTCTATGCGTTGTTTCAAGTGCCTACGTGACTATTCTGAAACCTGAAATGTAGAATACAATCTTCTAATAGGAAATCATATTGTAACACAAGCACAGTCGTTTACGACACAAATAGAGTTGTGAGTAGCACATGCATAGCGGTCTAGTACACATGTATAGTCGTATATAACACATGCATTAGAGCGCATTTATAGAAGTGGTAACAATACAACAGGAATTACATGAGTTGAAGTGCTTAAGAGCTTGTAGAGTTGACAGTCACAAACAAATGTACAAAGTAAAAAAATAGTTATATGCAAACGAATATTTTTACTTGCCCAGCAGCGAGATTAAATTGCAATACTGTAATACACAGGACTCCGTCGTATTTATTTAGGATCCGTGAGGCCGCCTCCAAAAGGGTAGAGTCTGAACAGATCGTCCGAAAAGGCAGGTCAAGCTGCTGCTGTTGCTGCTCTCACAATATAACGATTAAAATACATTCGAGACAAATTTTCTCCAGCAGTGAAGGGATTTATCGTATACGAGTAATGATGAGGCTGTGTAACGCTCAGAAGATACTGTTGATCATTAATGTGTAGAATGGAAAAATCATATCGAGAAAAAGCATACGAGTTATAAACATAGGTTCTTATTTTACTCCCAAACAATTGAAATAATGCACCACAATGATAAAATTATGTGATACATCTATTTGCAATTTTCAACAGCAATACATGCGCAAATACATATTATTTACTCCACCCGAAACAAATGTTATTTGACGTGTTGTTCGATCCCCATGAAATTGATCGTTAAAAGACCATATAATCCCACTGACCAATTTATCTTTTTGACCGAGCCTTTTAGTTCAAACTGTCCAAAAATGCTCAGTTTTTGTTCTTTTGGCGGCTTACGGCGATAAATCAGGCACTTTTTGGCTGGGAGACGGGCTGCTGGAGCCCTCGTTTGGAAGAAATACTGTACAGGCAGATATTGCTCTCGAGGTCACATGTACACATTCTTTTGGAAGGAGAGAATAGAACACTAATTCCTCACGATACAGTCCATTCAAGAATTGAGGGCTTCAATTTGAGTTCTACAAGACGGTCGAACTCAAGTAACTGATGATAAATACGTGCATTTTCATTCGCCATTTAGTTACTCAAACTAAATAGGATAAACTAATGATCTCATTTTAGCACACAACGAACCCCATTGACGTAGTCATGCGGAGTTGAACAATGGTATAATCTGACTCTGCACAGATGGGCGTGCCAGAAAAAGATATTCACCAGCTCGCAACTTTGTATGCTGTCACGAGAAATAGCTCGCGATTACTGTTTTCGGGAGATGGCAGGAAGAAGAAGAATCCTCCCGACAGGTAGACTGACAACTGTTTCCAAATGGCTGACCTGCAGAAGTGGATCATAAGCCATTCGGCTAACTACTAGGTGAGGACCAAAAGCCGTGTGGCTGACCAGTAGGTGGGGATCAAAAGCCGTGTGGCTGACCAGTAGGTGGGGATCAAAAGCCGTGTGGCTGACCAGTAGGTGGGAACCAAAAGCCATGTGGCTCAGCAATTGGTGGGGACCAAAAGCCGTGTGGCAGACCAGTAGGTGGGGATCAAAAACCATGTTCCTGTCCAAGAGGTGGGGACCAAAACAGCGTGGCTCACCCGTAGGTGGGAACCAAAAGCAGTGTGGCTGACCAGTAGGTGGGAACCAAAAGCCGTGTGGCTGACCAGTAGGTGGATACCAAAAGCCGTGTGGCTGACCAGTAGGTGGATACCAAAAGCTGTGTGGCTGACCAGTAGGTGGGGACCAAACCCGTGTGGCTGACCAGTAGGTGGGGACCAAACCCGTGTGGCTGACCAGTAGGTGGGGACCAAACCCGTGTGGCTGACCAGTAGGTGGGGACCAAAAGCCGTGTGGCTGACCAGTAGGTGGATACCAAAAGCCGTGTGGCTGACCAGTAGGTGGATACCAAAAGCCGTGTGGCTGACCAGTAGGTGGGGACCAACGCCGTGCGGCTGACCAGTAGGTGGACAGCAAAAGCCGTGTGGCTGACCAGAAGGTGGACACCAAAAGCCGTGTGGCTGACCAGTAGGTGGGGACCAAAGCCGTGTGGCTGACCAGTAGGTGGACACCAAAAGCCGTGTGGCTGACCAGTAGGTGGGAACCACAGCCGTGTGGCTGACCAGTAGGTGGGGACCACAGCCGTGTGGCTGACCAGCGGGTGGGGATCAAAAGCAGTTTGGCTGAGCAATAGGTTGTAGCTATAGTGTAGTATGGCTGACTCGTAGGTGAAGGCCGTAAGCCGCGTCACTGACCAATAGGTGGGAGTTAACAATAGCGCTGTGCCGAAGTATCGGTATCGGCCATTTTTGATGGTATCGGTGTCGGTAAAAAATGGCTGATACTTGGCCGATACTTAGAATTTTATTTGATCCTCAGTTCTACCAGAGCCTCAACGCGAGTCATAATAGGCTCCCCCGTAGGGCTCGGTGATCATGGATTCCAGTAGGCTCGCACGCCTCAGTGTGCGAGAAAAAAAAGACAACGCTTTTGACGTTGGAAAATTTCAGCAATGTCAGACGCACGCTGGTGCGCATAAGAAAAACGCTCAGACGGAACGGACCTCCGCTCCCAATCATTTAGAACTTCAAGAGTAATATGTACGCACGCTAGTGCGTACAGTTAGCATCGTCGAGACTAGTGCAAGGTTTACGGCTACACGGACAAAGTCAGCTCCGACAGCAACGCAACACGACCTAGACCGCCACGCGGTCCAGGTCGACCACAGTACACTATATTTATTCAGATAAGATTCAGACGGAACGAAACCTAGCCTCCAATCATTTAGAACTTCTATAGATATATGTACGCACGCTAGTGCGCACAGGTATCATCGTTGGGACTGGTACAAGGTTTACGGCTGCACGGACAAAGTCAGCTCCGACAGCAACGGAACACAATGTTTACAGTTACGCGTTCTGGTTAAGTAGAGGTACAATTTAGTTATTCTGGTAAGATAAAGACTCAGACGAAACGAATCCCCGCCTCCGACCACTCAGAACTCCAAGAGTAATTTGAATGCGCGCCAGTGCGCACAGATAGTATCGTCGAAATTGGTACAAGGTCTCAGCTTTACGGATTAGATCAACTCCAACCACAACGCGTCACAGAGTTCACAGCTACGCAGTCCAGGTCAACCGCAGAATTTACATATGGTCTGTGCACGCGCAAGCGAGCACAGACTGAGAAAAAACACTTATTCACAAAATCACAAACAGAAACTCCCGCACAAATTCAGTAGCATTATATATTATACATGACAAAATTGTGGATCGTGAAGAAAGTAAGGGCAGGTTCGTCACGGGCAGAAAAAATGCTCGATTATTGATTTTGCACTCATTGTTTGAATGAATAAGGTGGAGGGGCAGAGGTCCCTTGGGTCCCAATAGTGCCCGACGAATCCCGGAGGGTAACCCAAGTCCCCCGGGTCTTCCCGAGCTTCCCGGGTCTCCCCGAGCTCCCCAGGTCTCCCGAGACCCCTCGTTTCAGCTCATCTCGGGTTGTATCGAATCATTTCGGCCAGTCTCGGCTCGTCGCGACCAACTCGACTTGCCGCAACATGTTTCGACTGATCTCGACGCACTCGACCAGCCTCGACGCGGCTCTCCCCCTCTGCGCTAGTGATCATGTGGACTGGAATAACAAAAAAAATTATTCGAGTATTTTAGGGTGAGAGTGGGGTGGCAAGTGTCTCAGGTCCCAAAATAGCCCAACGAATCCCGGAGGGTAACCCAGTTCCCTCGAGCTCCACGGGTCCCCTCGTCTCAGCTCATTTCGGCTTGTCTCGAATCATTTCGGCCAGTCTCGGCTCGTCGCGACCCACTCGACTCGCCTCAACATGTTTCGACTGATCTCGACGCACCTCGACTAGCCTCGACGCGACCCTTGCCCTCTGCGCCAGTAATCCGCGGACTGTAATAGGTAATTGTTTTATTCAAGCATTTCACATATATACATTTTTCTGTGTAAGGGTTCTAAATCGTGGGGAGAGGGAAACAGGAGTTTCAGGGTTCAGAGGGGCCTCAAGCGGGTTCCAAAGTTTCTCGGGGGGGTCCCAAAAGGTCTCAAGGGTGACCTAAAGGGTCCCGGAAGGGTCCAAGTGGGTTCCCATCAAATCCTCCTGGCCTTCCAAGACCCCGGGTTGACGAAACCCCTGAGTCCCGCGGGTCCCACGAGTACCCCCCCATTCCCGGGTCACCTAGTCTCAACCAGCCTCGGTTCATCTCGACTCGTCGCCCCGACAGTCGACTCGTCTCCACTCGCCTCAAACTGCCTCGACTCGCCTCGTTCGTCCTCTCAACGCACAGTGCCATTCAAAACTTTCACTCTCTAAGATCAACATTATTTCACCTTTTAGCCATCAAAACGCCTAGCTGTGCTCGGACATTTATTGGGCGCCCAGGAGAGCGCAAATTCTCCCACTGTAGGTTGGACTAGACTAACTAACACACCGCATAGTCCACCTAGGGCCCCTGCGAGCGTCTAACTTTACATAATTATGTAACTAATCCAAAATTGATCACCATGAAAAAAGGGCACAAATAAATAACAGAGCTCACGAAATAAAAAATACCAAAATACCAAAATATAGTGTTAATGATCTATAAAATGAATTATCATCCATCCACCACAACGATACTTTGCATTATAATAGTGTCATATAACAGCACATTCCTAATACCTGAATAAATGAGAGGACTCATGATGTGCTTGTAATTTACCTTTATATTATAGGTACATTATAATACAAAATACAATGTGAATATTAATTTTGCGCTATAAAAGATTCACTGAGGAATACTGTCTATTTAGTCTGTGTATCAAAATCAAAGTGCCTAGCAGACTTATGAACTAATAATTATCTGTGCATGGATAGTCAATCACTGAATAATCTTCATTGCAAGTGGTTCTTTTAAGCTTTGTGGGCATAAGATTTACTCAAGTGGAAATGTATACTTCAACCGTTTAATCAAAATGATGCAGAAGTATCGGTATCGGTAAAGTATCGGCCTTTTTTAGTATCGGTAGTATCGGTTTCGACCTATTCTTTGGTATCGCGAAGTTAATGCAGACTCCCCCGTAGGGCAATTGAAGAGTGGCAAAGTAGGTGCAGCGTAGATTACGAGTAGGTTCAAAACAGATTCCGAGTAGGTTTAACGTAGATACCGAGTCGGTTTAACGTAGATACCGAGTAGGTTTAACATAGATACCGAGTAGCTTTAACGTAGATACCAAGTAGCTTTAACGTTGATACCGAGTAGGTTTAGCGTAGATTCCGAGTAGGTTTAACGTAGTAGAAGCAGTAGCCGTTTCCGCGCTCCACCGGAGCCCCAACGCAAAGTCGTCGCTCGCCACCCAGGGCCCCTGCGGGCGTCTAACGATACATAATTATATAATAAATACTAAATAGATCACCATGAAAAAAAACACAGATAAATAAAAGAATCCACGAAATAAGAAATAAAAAATACTAAAATAAAGTGTTAATGATCTACAAAATGAATGATCATCTATCCGCCCCAATCAAATTTTCGGTATCGTCCCAGCATTAGTTAACAACCGCATCCCTGAACACTAGGTGGGGCCAAAAGCCGCGTACTGGATTAGAACTCGGGCCAATAACGTGCTATCCACATGCCACTGAAGTCAAAATCGCGTCCATACCCGGTAGAGGGCTAAAAGTGGTACCCCGAGTCAATATCGCGCCCCTGACCAGCAAGCGGAGAGAACATTTATCGTGCTACTGAACAGCAAATGGAGAGAACACATATCGTGCCCCTGACCAGCAAGCGGAGAGAACATTTATCGTGCTACTGACCAGCAAATGGAGAGAACACATATCGTGCCCCTGACCAGCAAGCGGAGAGAACACTAATCGTGCCCCTGACCAGCAAGCGGAGAGAACATTTATCGTGCTACTGACCAGCAAATGGAGAGAACACATATCGTGCTCCTGACCAGCAAGCGGAGAGAACACTTATCGTGCCCCTGACCAGCAAACGGCGAGTACACTTATCGTGCCCTTGACCAGCAAACGGAGGAAACACTTAACGTGCCCTTGATCAGCAAACGGAGAGTACACTTATCGTGCCCTTGACCAGCAAACGGAGAGAACACTTATCGTGCCCCTGACCAGCAAACGGAAAGAACACTTATCGTGCCTTTGACCAGCAAGCAAAGAGAACACTTATCGTGCCACTGACCAGCAAGCGGAGAGAACACTTATCGTGCCCCTGACCAGCAAGTGGAGAGAACACTTATCGTGCTCCTGACCAGCAAACGGAGAGAACACGTATCGTGCCACTGACCAGCAAGCGGAGAAAACACTTATCGTGCCCCTGACCAGCAAGCGAAGAGAACACTTATTATGCCGTTGACCAGCAAACGGAGAGACCACTTATCGTGCCCCTGACCAGCAAACGGAGAAAACACTTATCGTACCCCTGACCAGCAAACGGAAAGAACACTCATCGTGCCCCTGACCAGCAAACGGTGAGAACACTTATCGTGCCCTTGACCAGCAAACGGAGAAAACACTTATCGTGCCCTTGGCCAGCAAACGGAGAGAACACTTATCGTGCCCCTGACCAGCAAACGGAGAGGACACTCATCGTGCCCCTGACCAACCAGAGGAGAGAACACTTATCGCGCCCTGACTAGCAAGCGGAGAGGACACTTATCGTGCCCCTGACCAGCAAGCGGAGAGAACACTTATCGTGCCCCTGACCAGCAAGCGGAGAGAACACTTATCGTGCCCCTGACCAGCAAGCGGAAAGAAAACTTATCGTGCCACTGAACAGCAAGCGGAGAGAACACTTATCGTGCCCCTGACCAGCAAGCAGAGAGAACACTTACCGTACCCCTGACCAGCAAGCGGAGAGAACACTTATCGTGCCCCTGACCAGCAAACGGAAAGAACACTTATCGTGCACCTGACCAGCAAACGGAGAGAACACTTATCGTGCCCTTGACCAGCAAACGGAGAGAACACTTATCGTGCCCCTGACCAGTAAATGGGAAGAACACTTATCGTGCCACTGACCAGCACTCTAAGAGAATACTTATCGTGCCCCTGACCAGCAAACGGAAAAAACACTTATCGCGCCCCTGACCAGCAAGCGGAGAGAACACTTATCGTGCCCCTGACCAGCAAACGGAGAGAACACTTATCGTGCCCCTGACCAGCAAGCGGATAGAACACTTATCGTGCCCCTGACCAGCAAGCGAAAAGAACACTTATCGTGCCCCTGACCAGCAAACGGTGAGAACAGCTATGTTCAAACAACAACAGTTGGTTTGGCACCACTAAGTGCATTCACCATTTTAGGGAGGACAAGATAAATTTTTAGACGGCAATATCGTTTGTTACAGAGCGATAGATTTTTCAATAAAATCGGTTTTATCAATCCTAT
>SDVV010000971.1:0-27741 GCA_016164225.1 Gammarus roeselii | reverse complement strand
AATTTATATAGGGGAAAAGTGAATTTGGTAATCCGAAAAAGAATAAAATGGAACGAAATGACGGGACTGACGACTGCATTTCGATAAAAATCGAACATTCAAAAATTACATTGAAAGCATACCATGTAAGTTATCAAGATCTATTGACATCCTGTATAACTAAATCAATTCCTCTCTCAAACCTGTCCATATAAGCCCTTTATTTCACTCTGTTCCATCCCTTCTCAATTTACGAAATTGAAGCTTGGTATGGAATGTAGAAAAATTAAAGTGATGAAGTATTTATTCAAAAGAATAATATTATTAGAATTAGAATTCAATGTAACTACTATCTAGCCATTTACGCATTCAAACCGTTTACAGAACTTGTGGTCAAGAACTATCCAATTCAATTAGGGAATTCTAGGATGTTCATAATCATTACGCAGGAAATACTGATAACCTTATGATACCCGTTACAATAGATCCAAAACCATATTTAGTATTCGCTTCAACTACGTTAGAATTAGGAGCTTCCTGCCCTCTGATTACCGTCTAAATATCTCCATCAGTATTCAAGACGTGAATAGAAGAATTATACTTATAACCTTACTAGCCAAATAATGTCACATTGTCGCATTTTAATCCACACAGTCTCTAAACCATGTCCGATTTTCTGACTTTGTTAGAAGCAGAAGAATTCTTTGTGTTGCAACTCTGCATTATATTGATGCTCATTTTTGTTATTGGTAATGGTACTCTATTTTCAATTAGTGGGAGGTTAGACTTGTCTCTGTGTTATTCCAGTTGTTGTCTAGGGTTAATAAATTATAATACCTTTATTATGAGTCTTTCAGGTTTAATTTAGGTTGCCCCAAAAGCACTTTACAGTTTAAATAGGGTCTTCAGTTTTGTAATTTAAAATACCAAAACTATAGAAAAAAAAGACAGTAAACTATGCAACCTTGCTCGCATAAACGGCTTCAACTGGTAATTCTTTACAGGGAATAATAATTCAAAACAGTTAATTAGACGAAACACACAAACAGCTCTAGGAGACTGGCCGTGCTCGACACCACAAGGCACTCACAGTAGCACGATTTTTGTGAATTGGTCTCAAAGCAGCACTCACAAATAAGCTATAAAACACCACAATGAAATTCCGAATAAAATCACCCGTACAATTATACCGCAATCAACACATTTTTTTTTTAACTTACTTCCGAAGATTTTAATTTTAGATGTGAGATTCCGCAGTAAATCTGAAAAAAAAAAAACAATTAAATAATAATACATAACAAATTGTAAATAGTCAACTGCTCGTTTATCTGGAATACGGAGGATCATATTAGATAAATGAACTCTTCTCAAACGGAGCAAGGGTGGAGAAGAGAAGCGCGCACGAAGTACAACAACTAAGGGGGGACCTCCTCATATGTTCGCAGGAACCAGGACAGGTCACGTCTTAAGATTAAAAAAAAAGGGTACACAAGGGAATGGTCCGGGAGTCACAAGTGAATAGTCCCCTACAACAGTTGACACTAACCTATGTTACCAGACTGAATAAAGCCCAGCGCTGCTCCGATTTACTGTAGCTCGTCTTCGACAGGAGGCACGAAACGTTCTGGCCACCACAGCGATGCACTTGACCGGCGTAGAAGCGTGGTGCAGAGAGAGAGAGAAGTATTTTCAGGGAGGGTTCTTGCTGGCTACTAACAGTATGATCGCTTCGTCGCGCTTTATCTAAGAGCGGGAACACCCCTACCCCCCAGCCCGAGTTGAGGTGAGTGGCGGCGGAGGTCGATGTGGGGCATCATCGTACGGCTGCACGCGCACCATTGGGAAGCCACGCTAGCTGCAGGTTGGGGCGGAGAATGAAATTCAAACGGAAACGACAAAGAACTGTGGCTATAATTACATCAAATATTTCACAAACAACAAAATAGCTGTGGAAAGTAAACCGTGAAACTGATAATGTTGTGTATCGGCCATAGGAGCTCACTACGCTCTCAAACTATTCGCCAGCGTCGTGGACGTGAACGGGAGGATGTCCTTGAACGTGACGGAGTGACTTAATGTGGGCGGAGCCATATCATTTCCGTGAGACGTGTTCAAACCTGTAAAAAACTGCAAAACTTTTAGGCAACATTCAAAATATTGCACGAGTTATGATGTTTGTATACAGGTGAATAATGTTTCATTACATAATTTATTTTAACGAATTATAAACAAATGAAAAGTTAAAACAAAAAATATAGCGAAACTTACACCATATGAGTGAAATTAGGATTCCTTAGATCGACTGAAATTCATCGTGAAATCTCTATGAAGACTGGAGAAACTTCTCACATGTGCTTACTAGGTGTCAGGATTCACAACAAAGTCTACGGAAAAATTGTCATCCATTTAGAATATGCTTCATTACTACATCTTTGATCAAGGCGGTAAATGTGATCAAAATCGCTCGGCGTTTAGAGGCGTTGGGGGTTTAGAAGCGTTGCTTGCAAGGATCCACTGTGCGTTCAGACCCTCCGCGCTCTGAGGCCTGTTCGTTTAGAGGCGCTGCACGTTTCGAAGCGCTATGCGGGTCAAGGTATTGTGCTCGTAGAAGTGTCGAGCGTTTAAAGACATTGTTCTTCTATACGGGCTCTGTTTACTCAGCCCCTCTAAGCGCTCAAAGGAAATGTGCAATGTCCCGCTGTGCGTTTAGAGGCGTTGTGTGAACACATACGTTGCACGCTTAAATGCTTAATTGGTTCAGATACGCTATGCGCTTAGAGGCACTATACCCAGCATTAAAGACAAAACGCTCTCTGAGGACCCGGGCTTCAAAAAGCGTAGTGTGCCCAAATGCCTACGGCGCTCGATCAGTTGTGTGCTTATTGGCGCTATATATTTAGAGGTCCTGTGCGTATAGGACATTGGGCGTTTAGAAGTCCTGTGCAAATAGAGATGTTGTAGGTTTAGCATCGCTGATCGATGTAAACCTAAAGGTTCAGTCGCTGTACGATCAGAGGCACTGTATGTAAAGAAGTACTTACATGTTGTGTGCTAAGAGGAACAGTGTTCCCAGAGGTTCTGCGCATTTTGATTTGCAGCCACTTGAAAGAGCTGTGCTTTTTTTGATTGACTATTTGTTCAGAGGTGTTGTGACCTCAAAGGGGTTGTGTGCTAAAGACCCTTTTTTTTAGAGGGGCTTTGCGTTTAGAGGGTTTCTGCACTCAGAGGGGCTGTGAGTTTTGAGACGTTGCGAGTAAAGGGACGATGTGCATTCAAAGGTGGTGTCGTTGGGCGTGTTTATGGCGTTTAGCGCTCAGAGGCGCTCTGCGTTTAGAAACGCTGTGCGTTTACAGGCTCTCGGTATTTAGAAACGCTGAACTTCGAGTGGAATTCTGCGCTTACAAATACTGTTTAGTTAGAGACACGATGCGTTTAATTTTTGGTGCGTTAAGCGACGCCGTCGTTTTGAGGCGCCGCGGTTAGAAGAGCTATGCTTCTCGAAGTGTGCGTTTAGAAGCCCTGCTCGTTTAGAGACGCTATTCGTTTTGAGGTAACACGCACTTAAATGCGCTGTGTTAGGAGGGGCCGTTTGCTCTGAGGTGCTGTGCGTGTAGAGACGCTGTTCGTTGAGAGGCACTGTTCGTTGAGAGGCACTGTTCGTTTAGAGACGCAGTGCTTTTTGATGCTCTGTGCATTTATAAACTCAGTGTATCGTGAGAAACCATGTGTTTAGAGTCGCTGTGTGTTCACATGTGCTGTGCGTTGAGTGGGATGATGCGTTCAGAGGCCCTGCACGTCCTGAAGAGCTGTACGCCTTAAAGCGCCGTGGGCGTAGAGCCGCTGTGCGCTCAGATGCGCTGTGCGTTGAGCGGGATGATGCGTTCAGAGGCCCTGCACGTCCTGAAGAGCTGTACGCCTTGAAGCGCCGTGGGCGTAGAGCCGCTGTGCGTTGAGACAACGTTGGGAGGTGATGTGCTCTTTAAGACGCTGTTCGTTTACATGTACTGTGCGTTATAAGCCACTGTTCCTAATGAGCGGCTAGGCGCATAATGGTTTTATGTGGAAGAGATGCTGTTTGATTTGAGGCATCTTGTATTCTACGATGATGTGCTTTTGAGTGGCCGTGCACGCCGAATCGCTCAGGGTGCTGAGGAGCTCAAAGGTGCTACGCTCTTGGATACACTGTGCGATAAAAGAGGCTGGGGCTTAAAGACGATGGGTGGATAGGGACACTTTGCGTTTGAAGACGTTTAGCATTTATAGGGAATATGCGTGTAAAGCCAGCCCACACTCGTTCGCCAGTAGCGTTGGCTTAGAGCTGATCGCCAGTCACTGACACAAAGCTCCTTCGGCTATGCCGTACTGTCATCGGCAAGGTTCAAGTACGCTTGATCAGTTTTAATTCGTCACTGAATGAACAACGAATGTTTGAAACATTACCGGGATATTGTCGATAACCCGACAAACCGAGGCCTGTCTGTGCGATCTGACATATCCCGTTACATCTGATCGTGAAATGCACTATTCCGTAGAGCGGCGCACATCCTCATGATCACCAGAGTGATGGCTTCGACGAATACAATCCTCAGTGCAATCTGCTCAATTAAGCGATGCTCTCACTGTGACGTCAATCTTAGGATGTTTGAGAGAAGTACTGGGCACTCTATCAAGAAGGAAGATAATAAGTGTATCCTATTGGTACGTTTTCATTTATTTATGATGTGCTTACTGATTTGACTCGTCTGCCTAACCTTGTCGGCTAACTCAAATTTTGATTGGCCTAAGTTAAGTGTATCGAATATTTGTTCATATACCCATAATGGTTTAACCAACATTATTTTTAGTATTATTATTACTATTATTACTATTATTGTAACCCATACCCAGCCCCCATTTCACGTAATCTTTTCATCGTCAGTGGCTTAAGGATCATCTCTGATCGGCCAGCGCCTACCATCAACTTAGAGACTGATGAGTGTCGCACTGCAATGGCATTCACACAGGAAATTTCAGGATTGAGAGGAATGGAATAAACACGAATCCTTGCATCTTTTTATTTGCTGCAGGATGGGAATGATGAGGTGCTTCATGGTTAGCTCTCTGTGTGCAGTCTTGAGGCTGTCGTTTGTGAGTGCGCATTCAAGGCTATTGCACACTGAGCAATGTTTGACTTCACACAAATGTTTTTTTTTGCGATCGTCTCTCGTACTGAATCAAAATTCTTAAGTAGGTGCAGACGGCGCACAGAATGAAGAATGCATTCGACTCCTCTGAACTAACAAAAACTAGGCCTATCCCCTCAGTCCTGAAACGCATACGTTTGTGATCTATGTTTGATGTAACACATTACTCAAAATTATTGATTTAAAATTGTAGTAATCAAAGCTGACAAAAAATATATGTTCCTCTCTAAGTCAACATATCTGGAGCACTACAGATACAATGTTCTCAAACACAGAAATCCACAAAAACTATTGAGTGCACATCTTTTCATGTTGACTTTCCTGAAACGAAATCTGAATAGACGATGTACCAAATAGATAACAAATTTTACTAGTCAAGTTCTATGAGCCATTAGTTCAGGGACATCGATTGGGGGTCCGACGCGTCGTCATATGTTCAAATTCAGCCGAATGAGTGAACGTTTTACCACATTTGGCCTCTAGCCACTGCACGTCTGCATTCATCGTCGTCTGTTTCTCGTATTAGTAGTAGAGTATATCTCACCGAAACGCCATTTTTTGGCTCACCGAAACGCAATTTTTGGGCTCGCCGAAACGCAAGGGGTTTCCGCTCACGGAAAACGCAAATTTTCGGGTCGCCACGAACGATTTTTTTTAATCGGATAATGTAATTGTTAGGAAGTATGTTATTTCTTAGTGTGACCGACTAAGCCACTTTATATCTCGGACATTATACTTGTAGGTCAAGGCAAATACTCTTGTGGTCAAGTGAATTACTGTGAGTATATAGAAAACACCCGGGAGGAGGAGAGGATAGGGGAGGAGGATAGGGGAGTAGAATGTGGGGAGGAGAGTGCCCAAGACAGGCCATAATATATGCGTCATTTAGTGCTCTTATCTCTAGATGTACTCCTCTCTTTACGAGTTTTTGACAGTTTGTTAATACGTATTGTAGACGGTAAGTATACTTTTAGTTTATTTAATTGGTTTGTTTGCAAAAAATGACGGTACATATTAAGATCTTTATTAGTGTAGGTCTCTTTTTAATAGGCTACTTTTATATCGTATTATATAGTTTTACAGGTCCCCTGTTATTTCAATCGTTTTTATTGTTGGCACATTTTGTTATGTATGACTCATTTGAATAGAAACTTTTACTGCTCAAACCTGATTTATTTAGGGTATTCGTAATCGATGTAGTTATGCAAGAAATAGTAGCCTAATACATATTACCATGTTATGTTAGTGTAGGATACATTTGAATGGAAGCTTTTATAACGATTCCATTTAATATCAATGGTTCTTGTCCATGCATTATGTTATGTATTCGATGTTGTTACCATAGAATATCGTAGATTATGACATCTGTTTCTCTTACAAGTGATGACCGTAGTTTATACATGGTATCATACAGCACGATCGATATTGTTTGATTGAATCCATTCCCTTTAAGCGTCTTTGGTCAACCAAACGCAAGTGGAACACACTGGAGGACATTTTTATCCATCAATGTCACATAAAGATCTTATCTTGACTCGCACTCCTCTCGCAGCTTGCAGTAGGGGATACCTTTAATCACTTGCCGTGCTCGATAGGAATAGGAATTGTTTCATTTAAACATGCATTAGGGTGTACCTTTAATCACTTGACTTACAGACGGACGGACGGACAACGTTCGGATATACATTGGCAAGGTTTAGGTTTTGAACATTTCCATTATATTGTATTTGACAGTTATTGTATTTATTTATGTTTTTCCTTCTTTAGATTGTTGTATTGAGGTATAAGTGATCACTAACTGTTGTTCGTTATACATATTCATTTGGTTCTGGTAGGGCTAGTGTTACAACAAGTTTCTTGAGGGGTGGGGTGTAGGGATCTCCTCGGCAAAAAGTTGGATGCGCTCCTGGAAAATTAGGTAAGTTTGCTCTTTTCTGTTCTTTGTCTTATCAGTTATTTCCGGGGAACGTTTGCCATGTTTGAGTGTATGTATCGCTTTATATTTTGTCAGGCTTATAATTCTATATATTTTTCTGTACATATATGTTTGTTTTTATATTCAATTTGGGTATAATTGACTCATTCGGAAGTTGGTTGAATGCTTGATATTAAATTCAAGAAATGTTCTGTGTATATATTTTCCGGTCGTTTATTACATATGTATATAATATCTATAAGTAGTTGGCGATCGATCACATCGTTGAGATTAACATAGTAGGCGCAGTACGTTTCACATATTTTTAATCCATTTATCTGTAGACAATGTAACATGATTTAAATATTCATATTTATTTATGACATAGATACATGGGTTTACATAGGAACATTTACATCGTTATTTAATATTTAGGGTCGGTTGCAGTTCTTTTTCACGCAGTTTCAATACATGTTTCTGTTGACAATCACACATGTTCAAGTTTTATTACATTCTTTCATAGAAATATCGACATACTATGAGCATTTACAGGTTATAACATATTGAAATTGACGTACTTTTCGTCATTCACGCGAGTACATACGCCAAAGAAGGTCTCACCCGACTTACACCTCTTACATGTTAAATTCCCGTTTACATTAGTTTTTATCAGCTAAGTCACATCTTTTCCTCTTTTTAGTGACGTTAGGTTTATTTCCAATAGATTTTTTGGGGGTATCCGGATAGTTATAGGCTAGAATTGTTCACATGTCGAGATGGTAACGTTTGTTTTCAAATTTACTGATGCAGCTTTTAATAGTGTATGTCATAAAAGAAGCTGTAGACTTTGGTTTTAGGTTCTGTTTGGAGCTGATGAGATATATATTTATGATACCTTAGGTCACTCTCTGCAATTTCAATTTGCCTAGTATCTATCGCATTTTTAATGCAAGGCAGAAGGCGTTGTAATGCATTTTAATGCAAGTCATGTTGTGTATCTGCAATTTCTTCATCGTAAAGGAAATGATTTTCTTCCGGGTATGTATAGGAAGTCCATGTTTTTCATCCAAGGGGGGAGATTGTCGCATTTTTCCGCCTCAATATCGGCCATACCTTTAAACTGGACTAATATCTATCGCATTTATTGCTACCCATAGAGCATTGCAACTTTGTTGCATGCCATGTTTCATTTATGCATTCAATGCTAGTCATTCGAGTTAAATTTTGGATATTGCAAACAAAGATTTATAAGATATATTTTTTATTGATAATAGATTTATGACACATTTTTATATATTAGGGGATTAGATGGGTTTATCATTTATATGAGAACATTACTATTCACTCCGAAAATCGACCCGATCAACTGTACGAAACTTAAGTAATGACTTCGACCGCCCTCTCTGGTCTTATCTTGACCCTCGGTATCAGTGGCACTCCGCGGATTTTATAACGATGTTGAACAATATTTTTCACTTCGATCTGTCGGCTCATCATATTGGCGTACGAATTATCATCTGGGTGGATTTTTTTTCTCTGATCTATTGGGTTCTAGACTAATGCTCTTAGTAAACATTTTAGATAAACAGATACATTTGGGAGAAGTGTATGCAACACTTCAAAACCCAGCCTTGTAATCAAAATTTTGTTTATAGTCATCAGCGAGCTTCTTCTCGACACAAGTTTTTTAATTATAGTGGCATGGTTAAGACATCGAATCGCTTCAGTTTTTTTTCTTAATATTGTCAACATTATCATTCACTATATTCCCACAGATATCCAAAATATACCTAATTCTCCTAGCACTCAAACGTTTGAGACACGATTCCCTCTCCTCATGATTCATTTCCAACAATTTCGAAACAAAGTCGGATATACAGTTAATTTTTTTTTTATAATTTTACACTTTTCATACATGTTAACCTATCATTACCCCTTTTGATGTAACGGTTTCCTTTTTTTAGCAGGTTTTTCTTCACATGATTTTTTTTTATATCACTTCCCATATTTTCAGTAGTTTCCATTTAGGCTCTGGTTTGGGTCTCATCCCGCCATATCGATTTAGACATTTTCATCCATTCCCATACACTCTGCGTTTTGTTGTTATAGGTGAAGCACTTTCTTTACTGCTCGCACCCTGTTGATTACTGTATATCTCATTATTTTTGATACCCAGGTCCGGATTATGATGTTCTATCAATACACCCGTTGCATCCTTGAAGCTTGTATTTCCTCGTTCATTTTTATTATGATCAAACGCAAGATAATGGTGTCCTTTGAGATGACGTCAAAACCCGAATGTGGAGATTAATTCGCATAGTTTTATCTACACACTGCAAATGCAAATGTCTCCGCTTGTTCTTCACGTAACACTGACTCCAATCTTGGCATGCAGCTAGCTATTATAATACGATTTTTGTTTTTTTTATAAACATTGAAAAACATCGCTCACTTTGGTCATCATCAGTGTACGAATGTATCTATGTACGTGTATATGAGTGTGTACGAATGTGCATGTGTATGTTCAAACGTATTTACAGGTTCATGTACATGAGTAAAAGAAAAGGATAATAAAATTTAAAATTAACAACAATTTAAAATTCAAATTTTCAATAAAGTTTCAAATGTTTTCGACGACCGTACCTTTCTTTAGTAGTCAAGTAAACACTTCAATAGACGGACTTGGCTTTGTCCTAATTGTTTAAATTGCATTGAACTTTAAATTCTGTTATCATTTTTTAACTCATGTTCACGTACATGTATATTTCCTTGAACATACACATGTGTGGGAAACATTTCTCACACCCTGCCAACTAAGACATTCCATTGCAAACCTATGTGTTTATTTGATTCATAGAGGAAGTCTGGTCGTCATCGGTCGGCATTCCTGAGATGGGGATGGTAGAAACCCCTAATTCCTCCATCTCCGGTCTGTCAACCACTGTGTTCAATTCCTTCCTCTCGAATCATGATAGAAGTGTAAATAAATAAGATTGAATTAATACATGTCAATGGGAATGAAGTAAAACATATAAGTAATGATCGATGGTAAATCACTTCATTTCATATAATGTAAATTATGTTAATGCATTAGTCGAGTACATTTGTCAGTAAGCTTTCTGGTTGGTCTAAGGATAAATGAAGCAAATGGCAACTGTCGGAGGGAGTTGTCGTGTTCTGTTTCTCCCACCGCGGGAGAAATAGGGCAGTTGGTTTTTCGCGGTTGTATGGAGTAAGTGTGACCCCAAAAACAGGTCGAGAAGTTACCAAACAGGAGGATACCAGCAATGGGAAGCTAAGTTTTAGATTAAGACGTTTTCCGACTAGGATATTAATACGGTGACGTAGTGATAGTTGTAGACTAACCTACTACGAGGTTAGGGAATTAAGGCAGTTAGTTATAGAAACATAGAAACTCTTACGACTCAGTGAGCAACAAAACCCCCATCTTTTTCACTCCAAGATGGCCGCGCTCACTTACCATAAAATAAGGTAAAATGTCTTGTAATAATGCAATTACACAAAAAATAGGTCCAGCCTGGGAAATATAATTCTTGTATGATCATTCTGATCGATGTCTAAAACGAATGTAATGAAGTTATTTCAAAACGGTCGGGTTAAAAGAAAGCGTTAGAGTAAATCCCGACCACAATGGTCCTTTCGAACCGGATTAATGTTTGACAGGAAAAGCAACTCTGGATTGCAAATTGTTTAGATAGGACAGAAGTTGTCTCTTCAAGACAATTTGTAGTTCAGTTTATTGCAAAGAGACGGCTATTGACCATCCGATTTGAATTTAAAAGTCTATTCAAGTTGGATGATGTCAGGACGAAGTTAAATAGGATCACTATTGAGCGGAATATATTTAATTAGGACAAAGGTGTGCCCTCAAAGTATTTTGTGCTTCCCAGGATGATAATACAAAGCCATTGATCACCCAATTTGAATGGAAAGAAATTCATTGTGGGTGAGGCTAACAAGTTGTGAAATGTTCTTGGCATGAAAAATTGTCTTGAATAAAGCAAAAGTGTCCGTAAGATTTTGTGAAATTTATGGTTACAATTTGTGAAGACGCAGGTTATTTGAGACAAAGTAAGTACTTATTTAGAAATAATTTGTGAAAATTGAAGTGTATAAGATTTATTAAAGTAGGTGCATTTTGTGGAGTCAAATTTGGTTTTAGGACCAAAGTGGTCCTAAAATTTTTATATTTTGCATTGTACCACTGTAGCAAAGGAGTGACTTTGCAAATTAATTGAAAAGGACAGAGTAGTCCTTGAGTTGAATTGCATTTTTTCTTGATAGCAAAGGAGTGACTTTGCAAATTAACTGAAAAGGACAGAGTAGTCCTTAAGTTGGATTGCATTGATTCATGACTGAAGGTAGGTGATAATTTTTAGGTGAACAATTCTCAAGAACTGCGGCAGGAGTGATTATTGTTGCCAGTCTATTACTGTTAGTTTTCTCTGAGAGTTTTTAACTTTGAAAATTAGTTACCAGGTATTAGATCATGGACAATTAAATATTGTCTGTTCAAGAAAATAATAATTAATCCTTTAAAATTAATGAGAAGGGGTTGAGATAAGTCTCAACAAGGAAGAAGAAGAATATTTTTCCACCTTGAAATTTTATTGAGTGTTGTAAGGTCAACAATTCAAAATGAATAGGAACGCAGAACTTCAGCGACTGGTGACTTTGCGTACCCGATTGCGAGGCAAAGTCACAGAGATAAGGAATAACATTGAAATGTGTTGTGAACATGTTCTATTCATTGAGGCATGAAATCAGGATAAGCTGACGGGCTATGTTACCACTGCGGGAACATGTTTAGATGAAGGGTAGGCACTGCATAGGCAGATGCATGAAGTTGTTAATGAGGACGATGACATTCCTCAGGAAGAAAAATTTCAACTCGAGGATGAAAATGATGAGTCATTGGAAGACTTGAATATCACCCTAGCAAAGGTCAGAATATTTAGAATTGAAATGCAGCCAGCACGAAGTAGATCAGCTGCTGCATCAGTAAGCAATTCTTCCGTCAGAAGTGTGAGAGTCAAGCTACCTACTCTAGAGATGCTAGACTTCAGCGGGAACATACTCATGTTCACCTCATTCTGGCAAAGTTTCAGAACCGTCCATGAAAATGATGAACTGGAACCTTCTGAAAAGTTTCAATACCTGCAAAACAAGTTAAAAGGCGCTGCAAAAAATACACTGGCTGGGTTTGCTCCAATAAATGAGTCCTACCCACTAGCAGTTGCAATGCTGAAGAAGCTGTTGGGAACGAAGATCGCATAAGGATGGCACATCTGGATGCACTTGATGATCTTCCAGCTCCTGCTGACTCAATTTCATCTCTGCAAGAGTTCAGGCACAAGATGGAAGTAAACCTTTGCCGTCTGAAGACAGCAGGAGTAGACTTCAATGACTGCTGGCACTGTTCCTCAATAACAGCACACCGGATCTGGCGCAAATTGCCATCAAGGATCAAAGAAGCCTGTAGTAGGGGCAGAGACCCAAATGCTGCATGGAGTTTTGCTGAATTCCGAGACGCACTCATGTCTGAGATCACTAGACTTGAGAACTGTGAGACTGACTTCAAGCCACAGGTAAACGGAGGCTTGAACTATCAAGGAAGTTTAAGAATCAATTCCAATGGACACCATTCCAGACCGAGGACACCTGTCAACTGTGGGATCCTTCCAAGTAGGAACATCTGGATGCACATTTTGTGCTGAAGATCATTCTCTCTATCGCTGCACATGGTATGAAACAAATGAAGAGAGAAAAACTCGAGTATCAGAATTGAGATTGTGCTTCAAATGCCTGAAATCTGGTCACCGTTCTGCTGAGTGCCCTGAGAAGGCACCATTTTGTGAGGTCTGCAAGATCACCGGACATCATGGTGCACTCTGCTTCAAAAGAAACAAAGGTCGACGAAGTGAAGACAAGCAAGCATCAAACAATGCAAAGTCTACAGCTGCAGTGGCTACCAGTTCTGTGGGCAACACTCCTTCTAGTGATGGTGCAGTGAATGCACTAGCAGCTGGGTGTGGTAAGGCGACCGTCCTACCCACAGCTTTGGTTAGTTTGAAAACAGAAGATGGTATAAAACTCGTGAAAGCCTTGTTCGACCAAGGGGCTCAGAGGTGCTTCATCGAAAGAGAAATCTTGAGCGGTGATGACACTACATGTTGACACACCACCCTGACAATTGACGGTTTCAACAGCAAAGGAACTGAAGAACGGTATGACATAAAGTATGTTACCATAGAAGTGTCTTAACATGAGAACATCTCCCTGGAAATGATTGAAGTCGACACTTTGGTTGAACGGCTCAACATGAGTGGAGTCAGTAAACCAGCCACTCGCGTCAAAGCCAAGGAACGCAACTTGGCTGACAAGTTTGAAAATACAGTCCACTACCCAGTTGATATGCTCATTGGAGCAGATCATTACTATGATTTTGTTTTTCCTGAAAAACAGGATGAAGGAATAACAATAATATTTTCAAAGTTAGGAGACCTACTGTCAGGTCTCATAAAGGAATTTCAAGACAACACTCAAATCGATGTGATAACTGCACTTAAGGTAGCGGTGTCAGACAAAGAAGCAGAAAAGGATGTAGACCTATTGTGGCGTTTGGACACAATTGGGATATCACCGGAAGAAGCACACCCTCATGATAGAATAGCCCTAGAGCAATTCAACAACAACATCCGATTTTCAGATGGCAAGAATGTGGCCAGATTGCCATGGAAGGCGGCTCATCCCACACTGCCAATCAATTACCGGTTGGCCCAAAGAAGGCTGGTGAGCAATCTAAAGCGTCTACGGAAAGAACCTAAACTGTTGAAGCACTGTGGCAGTGTTATGCAAGAGCAACAGCAAAGAGGATTCATCGAATACATAAGTGACACGATGTCACCAGATGCATACCACTATCTACCTCACCACGCTGTGAGAAATGAATCTCCAACAACACCGTTGCGTTTTTTTTTATTGTTCAGCAAAACCACATAATGATGCTGTAAGTCTAAATGATTGTTTGTACACAGGACCATCCATGGTCTCAGAGTTACCTCAGATGTTGCTGCGATTCAGATTGGGTTCACTAGCTGCCTGTTCTGACATTGCAAAGGCATTATTGATGGTAGGTTTGGATGAACAGGACAGAGACTTCACGAGGTTTGTATGGCCCAGAGATCCCATGGATCCTGACAGTCCCACAGACACCTATCGTTTCAAAGTCATCCTTTTTGGAGCCAATTGCTCACAATTCATCTTGAATGCAGCAATTGACCACCACTCAAAAAAGTATGGTGAGCAGAGGGACATAACAGACAAGATCAAAAGAAATATCTATGTCGACAATTTATTAGTAACTGTATCAAAAAAGGCAGAACTACAAGAATTCTACAGTTCATCCAAGAATATTCTGGGTGACGCTGGGCTCAACCTCCGTGAATGGTCTACCAATGACCCAGAACTCAAGGAACTGACAGAGAAAGAAGGTGAATCAGATGCCAGACCCATTGTTCCAGTTTTAGGACTCAGATGGGACACTGTAAAGGAGACCTTGATGGTGGCTCCTAGAGAGTTAGAATCAGGTAAACCGACAAAGAGAATCATTTTCAGAGGATTAGCTGCACAATTTGATCCTCTTGGATTATTGATTCCCATCACCATCAAGGCTAAGTTCCTAATGAAGGAAACATGGCAGTCAAAGGTAGATTGGGATGAGGATCTCCCCGAAGCTATTGCAATCAAATGGGAAAATTTGAAGGGAGAGTTTACCAAGAAGGGTGACATACCTGTTAAACGCAACTCTGAGATAGGAAAATCAATGACCCTACACACCTTTGTTGATGCTTCCACAGTAGCATGTGGAGCAGCTGTGTAAGGAATCAGTGAAAGTAAGGCCACATTATTGATGGCAAAAGGACGGATTGCACCCGAGGAGACACAACAGTTCCCAGACTGGAGCTGACAGCAGCACTACATGGAGCAAGGCTCACTAAATATGTATGTGAAGCCTATAAAAAGGAAGTAAATGTTGAGACCATACACATGTGGTCAGGCAGTCAAGTGGCACTGGGCTGGATACACTCAACAGGCTCATAAAAAGCTTACATGCAGAACAGGAAGACAGACATCAAGAAAATTCTTCCCAACGCTAATTGGCATTATGTTCATGCAAGTCATACCCAGCTGCCTTGAAAACTCGAAAAATTAGCCCGAGGAAGCTCAAGTCGAGCCACCTGTGGTGGCATGGGCTAAAGAATATAACGGAGCTTCAAGAGTGGGAAAACTTTCCCGCACAGGTGCAAAGTGTTACACGAAATAGTGCAAAAGAGCGTCCACCTCCAGAGTCTTTCCTACTATCAGTAGTCAACAGATGTAGCACTTTCAAAAAATTAATAACCACCTTTGGGTGGGTAAAGAGGTACATTGAGTGTCTGAAGTTGGATGTGAGAAACCAAGGTAAGAACAATAGAAGTTCAAAGAAACAAAGTAAAGAACAAAAATTTACACTCAATGAGATGAAATGGGCCGAAGATTGAGTAGTAAAAGGACTCCAAAGGGAGGAGTTTACGGAGGAGATAAATTTCTTTCGCAAACCAAGTCCCAACGGTATTACTCCATTATTGAAGCAATTAAATTTAAGCATCAAGGCTGACAAGCTTTTGGTGGTGAGCAGGATCACAGAGGCCGAGATGGAGAACTCTGTGAAGTATTCGATCCTGCTATCTACCAAACATAGATACACAAATATGATCATTGGAGAAGAACACAATGTCAAGCACTACATGGGAATAAACCACGTCGTGGCCAGCCTGCGTCAACGATTGTGGATCCCCAGGGCTAGGTAAAAAAACAAGGAAGCAATAAGGAATTGTATGTAGGGCAGAGGAGAACGTGGGACACACTACCGTGGACCACCATTCAGGGTACAGGGTGAGTCAATCTCGTCTATTTGCTGTAACAGGTGTGGACTATGCCGGTCCCCGTTATGTGAAAGAGGGGACACGAATCAAAAAATGGTGCATTGCAATGTACACGTGTGCATCCACCAGGACAGTTCACTTGGAGGCTGCTAAGGATCTGTCTCGTCGCTCCTATCCCTGAATATTAATAAGTGACAATGGATCTAACTTCGTGAGCTCCGCAAAAATACTCCAGAGTTGGGAGGAACATCACAAGGTTTGGAGCACTCTGAATCAAAACAAATGCAAGTGGCATTTTAACCCTAGCAGGGCCCCTTGATTTGGAGTCTTCTTCGATAGGATAGTGAAGATGGTACCACTCAGAGAAATGACCTAGTCGATTTGGCTAACTTAAACTAGTCTAAGAATATCGTTCCCCCCGCGTGCCACGCCTCTTCCATTTGGACCAATCAGAGCACGCAACCGGCTGCAACGCTGCAAGTTAGTTCAAATACGTCCAGATACAGGCTGCGGCTCCCGCCAGTTGCACCATTGCCTTCTAACAAGTGAGTGCAGCAGCAGTGACTCCAGCTGTGATTAGATAGTATTCAGCAGCATTTACTCATTCGTCAACGGTAGAACAGCTACTGTTGGTTGTGCAAGGCCAAACAGTAGCTGCTAGACAAGTTATGCACAATACAGAAACAATTGCACTCTTTACATGAATCTAGTACTGGTGTCACATAATGCTACAGCTTATAAGCAGCTTATGGCAGCATTACCTTATTCACCTGCTAATTGGACGTATATACTTTGAATACTATATCTAGCTGTGCAGGACTAACAAGCTATGTGAATTCAGTGTTCAACCGTGGTGGCGTAATAGTGGTGAAATCTACTTGTTGATGTGAAATGTATTCAAATGGGCATTTCAAATTTAATTGTGGCTTTCCGGCAACGTATTCCTATGTTGAAAATTGTTCAAATGTGCAACATATACGTTGCAACGTAAATAAACGACACGACATAATTTCAATTACATGGACATTTTCATATAATCTCTTGTACCAAACAACGGGATAATATAAGAGCGGTTCGTCAGGCAACAACAATTGCAAGGTAAATTCCCACATTGCCTTACTTTTATTGTAGTTTCTTGGGGTGTTCTGGGTCTGCAGTTGAAATGGTGACTTGATAATGAGAAGCCTCTGAACAAATGTATCAGCAGCCTGCATATAAAGCAACTTTAGTTGCATAGCAGCGACCGAGATAAACGTTAAACACGTCGACAAGCGGAGCACCCATGAAGGCATAGCACCACTAGCTCGGTGCGCTACCTACAGGCGTCGAGATGTCTCCCACCACGAATTCAGTTTTAATGCGGATGTCATGTAGGATATAAAGAAAATACTGACGGAGGGAATTCTACATTTATGTGGACTTCGTGTATTAACCTAACTTCTGTAAGGGTGAAATATATTTACTCCATTCTTTACAACATGGTACAGGAGATTTGTGATGGATTTACCTTAAGGATATGAATGTTACTAACACTAAAAATAATTTATCATATACGTAACATAGTTAAGGACTTAGCTGCACTGAAAGCAATAACGGCAACGACAACAGCGACACCAGTAGCAGAGATAGCATGCAGAAGCTAAGGCGACGGTGGATGTATCGGCGGTGACGGGAGTAGCAGCGGCGGCAGCAGCAGCGATGGCAGAAGTGATGGCATCAGCAGCAGCAGCAACAGTAGCGGCGATGGTAATAGCGGTGGTAGCGATGACGCTGCAGAAGCAAAACCGACAGCAGCGGCAATAGTAACATCCCTGCAGCAAATGCAGCGATGAACAGATCAGTGCAGCCATGTCATTTGCTTCAACGGCGGCAACATCGGCCGCAGGTGCAACATCTGACGCAGCGGCAGCAACGACAGATTTTGTATCAGAGGCAGCAGCGGCCGCAACTACACCAGCGACGGCAGCAGCAGCAACGGCGTCAACAGCACAAACAGCAACGTTAGCAGCGACATCATTGGTAGCCGCGGCAGCAATAAAAGTTGTGACAGCAACGGCAACAGCGTCAGCAATGGCAGCAGTGGAATCAGTATCAACGGCAGCAGCAGCGACATCAGCAACGGCAGGATAACATTAGCGGCGGCAGGAGCGGCAGAAGCAGTAGCTACAACAGCATTGGTAATAGCGGCCGATGAGGAAGCAGCGAAAGCAGCGGCAGCGGTAGCAGCGGTGGCAGCAGCGGTGGCAGCAGCGGTGGCAGCAGCGGCAGCAGCAGCGGTGGCAGCAGCGGTGGCAGCAGCCGCAGCAGCGGTAGCAGTGCAGCTTTAAGTAGCAACATCTGTGGCAGCATCAGTGACAGCATCAGCGGCAGCAGCAGGAGCAGCGGCAGCAGTGGCGGCAGCAACGACAGCAACAACAGCAGTGGCAGCAGTGGTATCGGTGGCAGCATCAACAGCAGCAGCGGCAGCAGCAACAGCAGTGACATCAGCGGCATTAGCAGCGGAAGCAGCAGCGGCAGCAGCAACGGCAGCAGCAACGGCAGCAGCAACGGCAGCAGCAACGGCAGCAGCGACAGCAGTGACAGCAGTAGCAGCAGCGGCAGCAATGACAGCAGTAGCAGCGGGAGCAACGGCAGAAACGGCAGCAGCAGCGGCAGCAGCAGCGGCAGCATCAGTGGCAGCATCAGTGGCAGCATCAGTGGCAGCATCAGTGGCAGCATCAGTGGCAGCAGTAGCGGCAGCAGCAGTGGCAGCAGCAGCGGCAGCTACAGCGGCAGCAGCAGCAGCGGCAGCAACAGCGGCAGCAGCAGCAGCGGCAGCAGCAGTAGCGGCAGCAGCAGCAGCGGCAGCAGCAGCAGCAGCAGCAGCGGCAGCAGCAGCAGCAGCGGCAGCAGCAGCAGCAGTGGCGGCGGGAGCAGCAGTGGCGGCGGGAGCAGCAGTGGCGGCGGGAGCAGCAGCAGCAGCAGTGGCAGCAGTGGCAGCAGTGGCAGCAGTGGCAGCAGTGGCAGCAGCGGCAGCAGCGGTAGCAGCGGCAGCAGCGGAGGCAGCAGCGGCAGCATCAGCGGCAGCATCAGTGGCAGCATCAGCGGCAGCATCAGCGGCAGCATCAGCAGCAGCATCAGCGGCAGCATCAGCGGTAGCATCAGCGGCAGCATCAGCGGCAGCATCAGCGGCAGCATCAGCGGCAGCATCAGCGGCAGCATCAGCGGCAGCATCAGTGGCAGCATCAGCGGCAGCATCAGCGGCAGCATCAGCGGCAGCATCAGTAGCAGCATCAGCGGCAGCATCAGCGGTAGCAACGGCAGCGGCAGCAGTGGCAGCAGCGGCAGCAGCGGCAGCAGCGGCAGCAGCGGGAGCAACAGCGGCAGAAGTGGCAGCAGCGACAGCAACGGCAGCGGCGGCAGCATCAGTGGCAGCATCAGTGGCAGCATCAGTGACAACATCAGTGGCCCAACGGCAGCAGCAGCATCAGCAGCAGCAGCGGCATCAGCGGTAGCAGCGGTAAGAGCGGCAACAGCGGCGGCAGCAGCGGTGGCAGCAGCGGCGGCAGCGGTAGCAGCGGCCGCTGAGGGAGCAAGGGCAGCCGGGGCAGCTGCGGTAGCCGCCACAACAGCAACGACAACAGCTGCAGCTGCCGTATGCAGACTAGTCATTTTGACTAGCTTTGACAGAACACTAGCTAAATTGACTCATTTTGCCTAGTCGGTTTTGGGACAACCTTGTGACTAGCTTAAACTAGTCAAAACGACGAGTCTATTTTCCTGTGTGCAAGCTTTGTCTACAGAAAACGTTACACAGAGCCATGGTGACGGAAGATTAGCTACACACCGTACTCTGCAAGATAGAAGCGGACCTCAATGATCGTCCGATAACTTCTATCTCCCACTCAATTGATGATTATCAACCCTTCACGTCATCCCAGCTGATACTCGGATATCGTCTGGACAGTGCGCCAGTGGCAACATTGGACCCGGAGAAAGAGCTAAATCCCTCCATTTTCACAGCAGAGCTTCTGACACGACGTCAAAGGAATGTCCAGAAGATTTTGCATCGTTTCCAGACAAGGTTTAGAAAAGAATACCAAACCATACTGCGGCATCATGCCGTGGATGCCAGGGAAATCGTTGCACCGAGGGTGGGTGACATCGTTCAGATCCATGACAAATGCCTCAGGCTGTTATGGAGTCTGGGAAGGATCATCGAGACCCACGCAGGTGAAGATGGTTACGTAAGAAGGTTGAAACTCAAAACTCGTGGAGGCACCATCAGTCGACCAGTGACTCTGCTGTACCCACTAGAGGTGCAAGCGGTAGAGCCCATTGAGAGTCCACCAGAGTCGCAGAGTCAAGACTCGACGTCGCCACATCAATTGAGCAGCGAGCGTGAACGCAGCACATTCCACCCTCAACGACACCAGGGGCATTCTCATTCCCACAGGTGCAAACAAGCCAAACGCTGCCCGACCAACTCGGAAGGCAGCCTTGACCGCTCGTCAGCGAATCGTCCCTCAGTTATAATGAGTGCCAATACGCCTTCTTCTTAGGTGGGAGTGTGTGGGAAACATTTCTCATACCCTGCCAACTAAGACATGCCATTGCAAACCTATGTGAGTATTCGATTTGTAGAGGAAGTCTGGTCGTCATCGGTTGGCATGTTATGATCAGCCTCCGCTAGCACATATATTTGCAAGCATTGCTAACCGAACATTACAACAAAGAACTGCGTTGTGTATGCCCGAGAAACTATAGGTCGTAGGCCTGTTAACCCTAGCTCAAGTTACACGAAGAAATCCCTTGCCTTGCATATTTTCAGTTCCCTTCCAAAAGCAGTTGGTTTCCCCATGTGGATTACAGGACGTAGGAGACGTTGACGAATGGAGGGCAATTTACCCATCTTGTTAAGCTTGACAATTCAGCATTATGTAGCCGGTATCCCATAACGTAGAAGGGTAGTGTTAGCTCAGGGGTATCGTATATTGTGAACAGAAAGATGGGAGTAGCCTTCACATTAGGTAACGGCCTAAGTTTATTTTGTATGCCAATAAGATCAAGGTTCTAGGACACCACGCCTCTTTGGGGAGGGGATCAAAAATAGTGTGTTTCTCTTATTGGACGATCACTTCATATACCTTAACAACGCCCTCCCATATTATTTCAGGGTGTAGGTCTAAAGTACAGATCTCATATTATTCCAGTAGCGGATCCATCGGGTGGAGGGTGGGTCTTCGCCTTTGCGTCACCTTTGCTTCGCTTTTGCGTCGTTTTCGCTTACGCTCTACGCTTTACACTTACTACATTGCTTTTGCTGTTTATTTACACTTTTGTTCCGTTGTGTTCGTTGGATTACAATCAATGTTTAGTGCTATAGGGCGAGTTCAACTGTTGACATGTTACTTGTAATAATTCAAAATAATTTACTGAAACAACTGTTTGATCATTTGTTCATTGCATATATACTTGATTATAACAATCTATATTAAAGAACACAACAGGCATTTCTGAGGTGGGGAGGGTAGGAACCCCCTCTCCCTCTATCTCCGGTTTGTCAACCGCTGTTAACGATTCCTTACTCTCGAATCATGCTAGACGTGTAAATAAATAAGATTGAAGTAATACATGTCAATGAGAATGAAATAATGTAAATAAGTAACGTTCTAGGTAAATCTCTTCATGTGAGATAATGAGGATTATTATAATACAGTAGCTAGATATAACCATTGAAGTGGAAGCGTTAAACCGTGGTCGGAGCAATGTGAGCGGGTAGGCTGCACCAAGCGGCCGCTAGATGGCGTGTTGCTGCCGAACGGGTTCTTCTGATCCGCGGGAGTACTTATTTGAAAATCAGTGAACCTAGCAGACGAGTGGTACCACCCTTCGACCACAATGATCGAACACAGTGGCTGGCAAACCGGAGATAGGGGACAAGGCGAGAGAGGGGGTGAGGGTCGATTGTGGTCCCAAATTTGAATTTTAAATTGTATTGAATTTTAAATTTCGTTATATATTTTTTTACCTCATGTACATTTACATGTATATACGCTTTAACATACACATGCACATGCGTACACATCCCTATACACGGACATACATACGTTGGTACACAGATGATGACCAAGGTGAGCGATGTTAGACCTAATGTTTTGCAAAAAAAGGCTGCAATCGCATCACAATAGTTAGCTGCATGCCGAGATTGGAATCAGTGTTACGTGGAGAACAAGCGGAGACGGACGGGTCATCCTCAAATAGACAACAATTAGTTTACGTGTTTTGGAAGAAGAAATCTCCGAAGATGATATGAGTCGGATCGAACAAATTTTGACTTGTGTTGGAAATACCAGTTATCTCAGAATGGGTGCAACAAGAATCAAAAGAATGGTAGATAACATTCATATATAGATAAAGGAAAAAAGGAAGTTGGCTTTGGGTAACTAACGTCGACGGGTTACAGTCGTATGTAACCAAGCTCAAGGGAAATAAAAAAGCCAACCTCGAAATTAATATGATCTAAGTGGAAAATCATCATGACTTTAATAAAGCTGAGGTATTGGGAAACGGATTTTACCTAAGAATCAAAGAAAATCTGGAACGTATGCAACAATTCCTCATAGATGAAGAACAGAATGATATTGAATTTGAGAAGATTAGAATAATTAAGGTTCAAGAAGAAGAAGGACTTCATTTGTGGACTCAAGGGCACGGACCAGCCTCCGGCATTCGCAACAAAGATATGGTGGATTATATGATGGATTTTGAGAGGAAACTGAAACATCGTGATGATGGGTATGGAAAGCTGTACGAATCCTGCTGTGATCGAAAAAACGAGGTAGATGGTATTGTTGAATCCAGCAAGAACTCTGATTAATACTAATAATTACAAATAAAACTATGGAAAACATAAATCCTTTGTTTATAATATCTAAAACTCTTAGGATGAGCAATGAATTGCATACATCGTGTAAGGAGGAGGCAACGTCGATTTGTGGAAATCAGTAGAAGAATTTATTTCACTTATTGCCATAAACCTATCTTGAGGGGAAGGAAGGGTGAATATTCTATATGTGTTACAGATTGGTAGGACATAAATTAGAGTCTGATCAGATCATACTCAGTCAAGATTGTGATTCTGTTGATTCTGTTCAAAAGTAATGGGGTAACGGGGGTTTGTAATCTATGCAACAAAGAAATAAAATTGAATAAACATAAATCCACGAGTAATGTGTGGAGATATCTGAAACGAAGTCATTGGCAAGGATATGAAAATTATAGGAAAGAAAAGGCAAATCAACTGTGCAAGTCATCACAGGATGTAGTGCAAGGAGGTATCGAAGGAAATAAAAAGAAAAACCTAGTGTGAGACCATGTGTCCGTTTGTATGATGATGGACACAAATATGAATTACCTGTAACATTCAATCCATCTAAGATTAAAAATTTGTCCTCTCCGCTAACATATATGAGTCGAGATTGACCACGAAGTAAAAAATAATTAGGAACAAGTTTTATAAAGAAAACGTGTGGAGGGGTTCAGATGTATATATCAATGACTGAAAATTGTCACAAGGTTAGGTTAGGGACCATACATAAGGTCAGGATAGGTTAGGTTAGGTTTTTAATGGGTGTGAATAACATGTACAAGTGATTTAGAATTGCATCAAATCGAAAATCAAGATTCACAGGAAAAAAATGATATAACGTTCAAACAATGATGAAATTATTCATGAAAACAGAGGAAATTTGCTAGATCAAAATTGGAAGTGCGTATCAAAGCTGCAAAGGCTAGATCATAATGTAGAGTCAAGTGGAGATATTTGTTATGCATTGTATATTTCAATGACTGAATACCGTACATAACTTGACTTAGGATAGGTTTTTGATGTGTGTGAATAACATGTAAAAGTGTTGTAGAAATTTTGTCTAATCAAACATCACGAATCGTATGAAAATAGGTATAACATTCAAACAATGATGAAATTATATATGAAAACAGACGAAATTTTGCTAGATCAAAATCAAAACTGCAAAGGATAGATCAATGTGTAGAGTTAAGTGAAGATATTTGTTATGCATTAATCCTAAAACACCAAAAATCATGTGCATGCATGAAAAAGTGTATCGAAATGACATTATTCTTGGATACAATAGGTTAGGTAAGGTTGGGATGATTAGTTCTTATAACATAACATGACGTAAAGCTGATCCACATTAAATATCTTGTAACAAGGAGCAAGGGATGTTGTTCTATGGGTTAGTTTAGGTTAGATTGCCTAAGTATTAATGCATTTGGCAGTGTTAGGCAACCCTTCTTGCACCAATGTGTGTAAATGCCTACATGGTGCCAATGCATGTGTCAACACAGTGACGCTAACGATCCTATATGTATAAACTGGACTCATATCTGTACTCATTCAGTTAGCGGTCCGCTTTCGGTGTAGAAGGATGTCGCTCAGTTTGATATGGAAATATTTTAACATAAAGGAAAACACGGAGATATGTGTTATTTGCAGTGGGGAGATAAAACTATGCAAATCAAGCTCCACATTTGTTTTTTGGCGTCATCTCAATGAACACAATTATCTTGCGTTTCATCATATTAAAAATGAACGAGGAAATACAAGCTCTCAAAATGATAAGGGGGTATTGATAGAATATAACATGCCAGACCTGGGTATCAAAAATAATGAGATATACAGTACTCAACAGGGTGCGAGCAGTAAAGAAAGTGCTTCACCTCTAACAACAAAGCGCAGAGTGTAAGAAGAATGGATGAAAATGGCCAAATCGATGTGGCGGGAGGAGATCCAAACCTTAGCCGAAACGGCGGAAACTACTGACAATATGGGTAGTGATATAAAAAAAACTTATGTGAAGATAAACATGCTAAAGGCAAAGGAAACCGTTAGATCATAAGGGGCAATGAAAGGTTAATATGTATAAAAAGTGTAAAATTATTTAAAAAAAATAGATGTTTATCTGACTTTGTTTCAAACTTAATGGAAATGAATCATGAGGAGAGGGAATCGTGTCTCAAACGTTTGAGTGCTAGGAGAATTAGGGATATTTCGGATATCTGCTGGAATATAGTGAATGGTAATGTTGGCAATAGTAAAAAAAATCGTGAAACGATTCGATGCCATAAACATGCTCCTATAATTAAAAAACTTGCGTCGAGAAAAAGCTCGCTGAAGACTATACACACAGTTTTGATAACAATGTTAGGCTTAGAAGTGTTGCATACACTTTTCCCAAAGGTATCCGTTTATCTAAAATGCGTACTATGGGCATTAGTCTAAAACCCAATAGATCAGAGAAAAAAAACACACAAATGATAATTCCTACGCCAATATGATGAACCGACAGATCCAGGTGAGAAATATTGCTCAACTTCGATAAAGAATCCGCGGAATGCCACTGATACCGAGGATCGAGATAAGACCAGAGAGGGCGGTTGAATCATTACTTAAGTTTCGTAACGTTGCCCGTGTCGATTCTCGGAGTGAATAGTTATGTCCCTGTATAAATGATAAGCCCATGTAATCCTCTAATGTATAAAAACGTGTTATAAATCTGTTATCAATAAATAATAGATTTAAATAATAGACATCGCTTCCTCGTTTTAGTGACGGTAGGTTCATCTGCAATAGATTTTTTGAGAATATCCGTATGGTCATAGGCAAGAGTTGTGCACGCGTCGATATAGTATCGTTTGTTTTCAAATTTACTGAGGCAATTTTTAATTGTGTGTACTGTTTGAAGGGGGCATGCTTGTTCGTGAATGTTGTGTATGGTCTCAATGCGTGTGTATGTTTTCTGGTTATGGATATCTCTGTATTGCTCATGTTTGACTTTGGCTTGTGTCTGATAATTTATACCCTTAGCAGTTGGTTTGTGCCTCGGACTCGAGTAATATACTGTAACACGTTGGTTGCAAGCAAATGATCACCCTCGGGTATTTGTCGCTGTTTCGCTTTTCAGCAGTCCCAGCTGTCATTTATTTGATTCATCGTAGAAGGGATGTTTTTTTTTTGGGGGGTATGTGTAGGAGGAAGTCCATGTATTCAGCCAAGGGAAGTTTGCCGCATTTTCCGCCTCAATGTAGGTCACATCTTTGAACAAGATCAGCAACGTCGTATTGGTGTTTCGGAGTGTTATAAAAGAAACTTAAGCTTCTGTTTGGAGCTGATGAGATATATATTTATGATACCTTAAGTAGTCGAGTGCAATTCCAATTTGCTTAATATATATTGAATTTTTCAATACAAGGCAGGAGGCGTTGTATTGCATTTCAATGCATGTCATATTGCATATCTGCAATTTCTTCATCGTACATGGGGTGATTTTTGGGGTAGTTAAAGAAGACCATGTATTCAGCCAGAGAAGCTTGCCGAATTTCCGCCTCAATACGCGCCCTACCATTATACTGGAATAATATCTATCGCATTCCAATGTTATGCATACTGTATTGCAATTGATTGCAAGTCATGTTGCAAAGATGCATTTCAATGCTAGCTATTCGAGATAAATTCAGGATACTTGCTTGCAAAAAAATATTAAATGATATATTTTTATTGATATTAGATCAATTTTAGGAAGTTACATGAGTTTATAATTTATACGAGAACATAACTATTCACTCCGAAAATTCCATGTGAGCAACTGTGCGGAACATAAGTAATGATTTTCGACCGCCCTCTCTGGTCTTATCTTGATCCTCGGTATCAGTGGCACTCAGCGGATTCTTTATCGATGATGAGCAATATTTCTCACCTGGAGATGTCGGCTCATCCTATTGGTGAAGGATTTATCATCTGGCTGTGTTTTTTCTCTGATCTATTGGGCTCTAGTCTGCTACCCCTAGTACACATTATAGATAGACGGATACCTTTTGGAGTATTGTATGCATCACCTCAAAGCCTAACCTTGTATCCAAAACTTTATTTCTAGACTTCAGGGAGGTTGTTCTCAATGCTAGTTTTCTGAGTATAGTTACATGTTTAAGACATCGAATCGTTTCTGTTTCTTTCTTACTGGCACCGACATTCCCATTCAGTAGATTCGCGCAGATTTCAGATGTATACAAAATTCTTCTAGCACTCAGACGTTTGCGACAGGATTCTCTCTGTTCATGTTTCATTTCCAACAATTTTGACACAATGTCATATATACATTTTATTTTATTGTACAATTTTACACTTCTTATACTTGATACCGTTTTATTACCACAATTGATATTTCGGGTCTTAACAACTTTATTATGTTTTTCTTCACATAAGGTTTTCTTGATATCACTGCCCATATTTTCAGTATTTTCCATTTCGGCTAAGGTTTGGGTCTCCTCCCACCATATCGAAATAGCCATTTTCACCCAATCTACATACATACTAAGTTTGAGTGTTAGTGGCACCGCACTTTCTTTTCCGTTCGCACCTTGTTGAGCACTGTCTATCTTGATATTTTGGAAACCCAGGTCCGGTTTATTATGTTCGATCAACACACCCGTTGCATCCTTAGAGCTTGTATTTCCTCGCACATTTTTAATATTATCATACGCATGATAATGGCGTCGTTTGAGATGACGCAAAACCCCGAACGTAGAGCTTGATTTGCTTAGTTTTATCTCCACACGTGTTTTTCTTTCTGTTAAAATATTTCCATATCAAACTTGACGGCATCCTTCTACACCGAAAGCAGACCGTTAACTGATTGAGTACAAATCTGAGTCC
>SDVV010000970.1:0-27749 GCA_016164225.1 Gammarus roeselii | reverse complement strand
TTTATATTTGCAGTGCTGTGGTTTGATGGGAACCTTATTTATAATAGAAAAATGTAGACCGGCGCTTCAACAAGCAAGTTGTTTCGAGACGGAGAGAAACAAACTTAAAAAAGGGGGGCTATTTTCACCTTGATGATCCTTGATTGATCAACCAAACCTTACCATACCGCTTTCTGTCAAGTCGATTACTCCGTGACGAATATATTTCGAAGCGAAAACTTTTGAATGCGCAGTAATGTATCTGTTTTCTTACCGTTTCTTCGTCACCAGTAAACTGGCAATTAAAGCTACTCAATATGCTAATCAGTTTTGTGTTGTGAAAATTATGATACCTTTTTCTTATTGTAATGACATATAGGTGTAGGATAGGAAAACACCGTGAAAAATTGTTCATGAAGAAAATATACCTTAAACTGAGTAATTCTCATTTACTCATCAATCACTGAGGATACGTGCGTTTGAATTAAAAAAAAATCCGTTCAATTATATATTTGGTAAGTTTTCAATCGAATTTCTGATTTAATAGTCACATAAATGTCATCAAACTGGACAGTTTATTGGTGCACAGGTTCAGAAAGAAAATTCAAACGAATTGTTTCACTCCATCAGCTGAATTCAATTTGCATAGTTTGACCCTTCTTAACGGATTACAAAATTAAATCCAGGTCTCATTTAATAATTCACCTGACTATTTTATTTAACTGAGCTCATGATCTTTTTCCATCAAGCCAACTACCATAAGTAAATCAGCTTGATACATTTTATCACAAAAAAATAATTTAAATTTCACGAATCACGAAAATGCACGTCACAGGAAACCGAACCTCACTTTCTTATGACTAATAATGAAGGAAGAGCGTTTGAAATCATTGCACGATAGCTACGAAGCGTTACTGTCATATTAATATTGTTGTCACACAAGAACCGTGACTGAGGTAATTAAAATATTTCGCTTGTCAACCAATTCGATGTAATGGCTTGATGAACTTGCTCAGGTCGAAGCACGAGCTTGAAGAATCCATTGTAGGCGCCTTTGGAGGATCTTTTTATGTTAGTCTTCGTGATCGATTACCACGAAGCAGGATTAGTGTGGAGTAATCCCGGGATTTATCTTGATTGTTTGGAGCGATCCAGTTTTGTCAAACCGTGAGCACAACGAACTTAAATTTGTCCAACAGGAGTGACCACAATTAAATCATCAGCTTGACTACACTGGGATGAATAAATGTTTATATCGGATCTAATTATTCAATGCACCAGTGTTCTGCATGTTCAAAATCGATCTATTAGTTCGAGTAATGTTTCATCTTCGCGTTCCTTAACAAAAATGGACCTGAAATTAATTTTGTTTTCAGCCTGGATTGGTCCGAAAAATTTGTTAATTAAATGTCAATGATTATGCCATATTCTAGCTCTATATTTACTAAATTTTGGACAAATATACTGTTGGCTAACTTCCTGGACTAATTATATCCTACAAAAATTGTAAGACTGTTTTTCCAAGATTCTTCATCTTTATTTCCAAGTTCATACAATCTTGTATGCATGTATTCAATTTGAACATTGATTTGTTATTTTATGAGTAATATTGATGCGTAGGTATTATGTGCATTTGATTCAAGATTTGTTTAAAAATCGACCAAAAAATACTATTCTAATATAGTTTAGGTTCATATATTTTATATGTTCCTTTCATAAAATGTTTTCAAGCCCTTCTTCACTGCGACTCGTTCCAACAACCTCTCCCGTTTCTAGCCACCGGAAGCAGCCGAAGAAAATTAGGCCAAGGTCAAAGGTCAACCAATGCAGTCTGTGTTTAGGACGACCATTCTTTGGAAGCCCCACTTGAAAGAACCTTCCATCCCGAATCCGTTGACTATTGGAAGGACCTGCTGCAAACTTAGACCCACGTATTGAACATGTTATGTATTACACATTGCTTGTCAAGTTACATCAGGACTTGGTCGTGTGGCTCTCACGACATCAAATTGGAAACTTCTCAATAGGTCCTCTAGTGGCCGGGAGTTGAATCTTACTGTAGGACATTGCTATTATGTTATCAACAACTTTATTGCACGAAAATATGTCGCAGGAAATTATCCGTATCAATAATTGATCAACGTCGCAGGTAATTAATTATCCGTATCAATTATTGATCAACGTCGTAGGTAATTATCCATATCAATTATTTATCAACGTCGTAGGTAATTATCCGAATCAATTATTGATCAACGTCGTAGGTAACTATCCATATCAATTGTTGATCAACGACGCATTTAATTATCCGTATCAATTATTGATCTAAGTCGTAGGTGATTATCCATATCAATTATTGATCAACGTCGCAGGTAATTATCCATATCAATTATTGATCAAAGTCGTAGGTAATTATCCATTTCAATTATCGATCAACGTCGCAGGTAATTATCCATATCAATTATTGATCAACGTTGCTGCCCCTCGCACAGCAGACGTCGTTGTTTAATGTGATGCAATTGGAATTATCTGTTTTTTATCATTCATTGCCTGAACATTGCCAAGGACCGTCCTAAATTAGAACAAGGCAAGATCATCATGCAGAATAATCGTTGAAATCATTTTTGTGTGCAGACTACACCATCGAGGTATTGTCGTACCTCGTTGATTATATTTCCAGTGTGTAGAAACAAAATTCGTTTATAATAGTACAAGTTAAATAACATCAAATAATTCAATTTCAAATTGAGAAAACCCATCTCCTCTTTCAATCTCAATCATCCATTCATAATGCCAATATCGAAAGGTCAGATTTTTGGAATTATGTTATAACGATTTACAATCTTTGATATATTCACGAATGTGTATATTTTAAAGATTTATTTATGCTTCTGTTGAATATTATTGTTAGCATCATGCTTATAAATGAGTAGACTGACGTGCGCAGTTCTCATTATCGAAGGGTGCATCCTCTTGCTAGACGAAGGGTTACGTCAGTTGTTGTTACGCGTCGATCATCAGCGCTGCGTTCTTGGCGCGCCGCGATGAGTCATCTCCCTCGATCTGTGTCCGTTTCGCTGATCTGTGTCCTCGACCTTTCTGATGAAAACACGCAACTTTCTTCTGCTCTCATCATCGAACCAAAGGGTTTATCTTCGTGATAAAATTCTACACTATTAATGACTAATATATGATTGTTAATGTGTTATACATCTATAATATTAGGATGAATTGCCAAAGCACTTAAATCTCCCGAAGCCTTGTTTCGCAACATCTTACACCAACTTCCACTCAAATTGTTGCTCCCGCGCTGTGTGTTTCTCATCCCCGTCTCATTCTCATCGTCTCGAGTATTGTATAGTGTACAGCTGAAGAAATAAATTTTGAAATTCAGTATCTGATCATTCGTTTTTTGAAGCTCTTGATATGATGTGAATACATTTCTCACGCAAACGACTCCAACTCCACTTGAAGAATCAAAGTATGCAACAAATCTTATCATGAATCTCTGCATAAATATGCTTCAGTATTTGTACAAACATCTGCTAACACATAGAAGTGTCATATTGTGAGAAACAAATTGTTTGCTTACTCATCATGGGGTGTGTATTAGTAAAAAATAATTTGAACCGAACACTCGGAACATTGGTATGAGAACCTAACACTTAAAACCAGACCCGTAGCGATAAATCAAGCTGTTCATGCGCAACACTTAGTGAGTGACGGGAGGGCCAAAAAAGTTCTTACAATAAGAGATAATGTATTTCAAAGTTCATAACAGCTGACATAAACGAATCAGCGAATCGTTTGCCCCCATAGAGGCGTTGGAAATTTCCATCATCGACTTTTTATGACCAATTGTTCTGTGAGACACGCAAGTCGAGGTAGTATAAGCCATAAACTCTATCATTTCTTCATTAACGCCATCTTTATGTCGGTAACCTATCATCAAGACCCATTAACTGACTAGGAGCTGAACTTGAAATTTGCCGATCAAATAGTTGCTGATTAAAGTTCGTCATGGCATTCAGTAATTACTCAAAGTGCTTACTAGACATCCATGTTCAGTGACACCTAACAAACACTCATGGCCTTCTGAACATTGACCTTTCATGGTAATTTATTACAACGTAGGTACATTGGATAAATTATTGTAAGTTAAACGACATATTGCCAGATTATTGTAAGTTAACTAGATGGAAATGTTGAGTAATTGGAGCAGTGGCGGCATTTGATCTTGTCAGTATCGATCCGAGGTTGCGTACAACACCTTATAGCGTGTGTAACTTTTTTGAACGAACCAGTTTCAATTGGCTTCGACTTGGAGCATAGAAATACTTGCAAACAATATAACAATTTACGAAATATTCGCATCTCATGGTAATACGTAATATTAAATCAACTGTCAATGTGTCAATGAGTCACCTATTTGCTTCAGGGCAATTCACACCAAATTCGAACAATTACCAGGTAGAGGGATTCGCAAACACTTGAAATCATGGGGCTGAACCCTTGACAATCACTACCACGGGTGTTCTATATTTCTTGGATGAAATAAAATATAAGAGACAATTTACAGTTTACGCAGGAAGCTATTTGACAATCAAAACTATAAAAACTTGACACGGGTGGGAGACCACCCTTGTGGTGTAACGAAAGAAATATCATTACCTTTCCCACGTGAAATTCCACGTAATATGGATACTGTTTCGGCATTATAGCAAGACAAGGCCCCTTGATGCATGTTAAAAATCCAATTTCCGCTGTGTTTTATTTAGTATATCACGAAAAATAATAACAGGGCACTGACTCAGCAATTGTTTGTAACAGGAATCGTTTGGTAGAACCGCATCTTCTACTTCTTTGTTCAGCTGTATTGCACGGATGATATATATTTCCAATTCTTTGTTTAGAAGGGTGATTCCTAGGACTCCTAATATATAATTCAATCATTTCTAACCCAGTGGAAGGTTGTAATTCCTTCAAACATGCGACACGAAGTCATTTCGTTCATTAACGCCAACTTACAAGACTCATTCAGCGTCTGAAATTGAACGCTTGATATTAGTTTTGTATTCCGAGGAGTGAAGACCAGACCTGAAAACTCATCAGATATTTGCATTTGAAAGCCACAGTGGCATTAACTGGCAGGATTAAACTTTAATGACATTCTGGTAACCTAGTTTCTGGTATTATACAGTGTGGGGGTCCATTAGAATAGAATAGTTATTGCGCTCTCTATCAATGCTTGATGGATAAATTGACGAGTAACTACGTAAATTATATTAGCAAAGCGTATCATGTGCAAACTGATCGGTATTGCTTCCAGCTCGTTCATTGTCACCTTGCACTTGGTTAGGAAGGAATCCTATTCTTACTCGTGTAATGGGCATTTGCAGTAGAATGTTCAAATGAATATCACAAAGGCCAAAAAAAAGATGTATGCATACCAAAATGGTTCCACAGGAAGATATTTGAATAAAAAGTGTTGGCAGAAACTATGTTTGAACATAAAGTGCATAAGGAACTTGGCACGTGTAATTTCAATAATAATAACAAATACATATGATTGCAAATGTATTTACGCGAGTATTTGTGGCCCAACAAGTACAAGATATCACATGATTGTGTCACCGTACAGGACTTGAAAAGTTGAATCTTATGTAGGACTTATCACTTCTGATCGATTTGCCAGGAATTCACATGCCATCTGTCAGTGCTTCTCCCTGTGTTGTTTCAGTTATATCATTACCGAGTGAGACCCTAGGCTCGTCTCACTGTTCCTGTCGCAGATGAGATCTCCGGACACGCCTGCATATGTGGAGAGGATAGATGAGATTGGCTGGCTTTCTCCTCATTCATAGATACTCTAGGTGTGTGTATGTACGATATTGGAAAGACAATGTATTGTGGGCTGAATAACGGCCCAACACAGGAAGAAAAGGAGCAGCAGACATAACGAAAATAGTTATTGACTTTTGGTAAGGTAAATATGACATGCAAAGCAGAGAGAGTGAGACGATGCAAACCACGGAGAAATTGCTAAGGAAATCGTGCATAATAAGAGATTCCTGACATATTCCTGACATAAAGTCAGGAATAACTGTTAAGAGATCCGCATGCTCATACAATTATAGATGACACACTGGTACTATACAGACGAAGCATACTGAAAGAATGAAATGTTTGAACAAATCAGAGTCTATAGTTAGCAATTATCAAGTCTCTTTGAGACTGATAAGGAGGTGTGAACAATTTTTCGTAACATTCAAATTTAACAACACAGGGCCTTTATATTAAAATACATGCTGAATAAAACATTTTGAAGTATATGGATGCAAACGTATAACAATTCGTGTCAGAAAGCAAATAAAGGTTAACACAAATAATATTTTTTATCGAAAAAAAGAGCTTAATAAGCAGTCGACCAGCTTACATGTAACGACCGTGAATCTACTCAATCCTCCAACAGCCCTCACTATCCTTGTTCTATGTCAAACGCCGTCATTATTGATCCTATCCTCCAGCGTCACTGCCGCCATAAACTTGATCCCGAAAACATTCAGTCTTCGTCTCGTTTCCGCGTTCACCCCCTGCGTCTCAGCTCCGAAGAGCCCGTTTGGGAAACCCACCCCTCATACCACCCTCTCTTTGCTTCCAGACTCCCTAAACAACAGTTTATTACACTCTTCAGCGGATCAAACACTTTCCAGCCTGCCTTCACTCATGATATCAAAGGAATTTCTACTAGTCCATTCTTCTGCACCATTCTTCTGCTCTGAGGTGGACACAGAATTTGCTCACACGTTATTCCTCAAACCTCTCATTACTTTACGTTTACCCACATTAACTCACAGATTCCTCCACTCACACAATCTACAAAACTCCCACACTAGACTACCTATACAACTTCTCCGAATCTGCCATCAGTGCCGTTTCATCGGCAAGAAACAACTGATTCAACCGTCAACTCAGCCCATTGCCTCCAAACAACTCCAAACCTTGACCCAATACACTCGCGTTCATCTCCCTGATCATTTCATCAAAGTAAAGATTGAATAGCCAGGGCAATATGACCCAGCCTCGTCGCAGTCCCACCTACATTGAAAACCAATCATTCACCTCGCTCCATACTGCGGAACACGCTCTGCTGCCCAAAATAACTCTGCACCGCTTATAACAAATTTCCACTCACTTAATATATGTACAACACCTTCCACAACGCCATCTTGTCGACCTTATCCTGGGCATTTTACAGATCCATGTAGGGCCACTACACATCTTTCTCCTTCGCAAAGTAAGTCCCACAGACTTGTTTCGCTGAACTTTCAAAGTCACACTATTCCATGGCAATCGCCAAAGTCACACTATTCCATGGCAATCGCCACACTCTAATCCCCTTTATTGAAACTCTCACATACAACTTACTCACAACACACATCAAACTGATACTTCTAGAGCTGCTGCATTTATTGCAATATAGCCTGCCCTCATACAGCAGAACAATGCAAGCGCAACGCCACTCAATCGGCACGTCGCCCAACACATAACACAGATTTAGTAGCCTCACCAACTATTCGACCAACTTTTCTCAACCCATATTCAGGCACACAATCGCAGCAACATTGTCCACACTAGAGGCTTCCTCTGCTTTCATCACCATTACCACCTCCTGAACCACTTCATTAGTAAGACCCGTAACAGTTCATGTTCCCCAAACCTTCATCCGTGAACTACCAGCCAGAGTAACATTGACAGCCTTTCTGACAACAACATTCAACAACTCTTCAAATTCTCAGTTCACCTCATCCGAACATTACCACTCTCCAACAACAAACTCACATCTCCTTTGCAACTCACCATCTCCTTCGCAACTCTCCCAACCAAGCATCAACGTCCCTCCTTGCTCTCTTCACCCCATGTTCCACCTTCTTTATATTTTCCCCACAGTTGGCAATGGTCATCACTGACCTCACCTGCAATCTTTTCTGATAAAAACGCTTCTGCTCCACCGTCATTTTTACGTCAATGTTTCGCCTCCCACAGCTCTTCTCCCTACACCCGTCAATACGGTGAACACCACACATTTTTCGCAAATCCCAGCACATCATCTGCGAACGTTTTTCATTTTCTTCAACATTCCCCTAGGTTTAGCTCTCTAAAAATGTCATGGTCTTCCATCAACGTCTGCTGGAACTTCTCAGCAAACCTTGCCATATTCTGTTCCCTCATCCTCACTACTGCACCTCCTCCTCCCACCCTTTTGTTCCCTTTCACCCTTTCTCCAATCACAATCTTCCTTCTACTAGTAAATGATCTTGTAAGGAGACGCAGATTGAAGTTGATTGAAAGAAATAGATCATAGTGATAAGGCAGAAGAGGTCAAGGCAAAAAAAAGAGACAGCATAGACATGGATATTTACTATTGAATTGATTGAATGGGTAATAAATCTAGAGTAAGGCTTTTAATATAATTAAAAAATAATATACGCAGTAATGGTATCGATTCGTCACTCGTAGAACACTACACAATACCCAGGGTAACTCGACTTCCCACATTAAATGCCGCACATAGTCCTTACCAATACAGCACGGGTAAAATGGGAATCACATCAAATGTATTCCCTCCCCTCACCTGGACGAATATACAACCGTGGATTGACCCTTCGACGTTAGACGACAAGCCATACCCACTTGCAGATTTTCATTTGCCAGACGCGTCATGATTTAGTTCACGGCGTGTGGCAAACCCATAGACTGAAGCTCTCACAAAAATCCGTGGTCGATCGGGCCAATGCCGGCCCGTGTCGAGCCTTGACGTTGGGGGTGTAAACGCCGCTCTGCATTAGCGGCGAACGAGACGGTGCGTTATAATGCGGTGCATTTCAAGGCGGTGAGGCACAAGGCGGTGCGTCACAAGGCGGCGAGACACAAGGCGGTACGGCACACCGTGGAGCCGATGAGGGCTCGTCTCGAACCACTCAGCAGGCACCAGCAACTCCCAACCTAAAATCAGAAAATGACACGTCCTAAATTATCATTGTAAAGACGTGTTTAGCCAAAGGCAATGACACCCCAAATCGATGTCACTCATCCACTTTTCACTTGATTCCCAACACTATACGTACCAACTCCCATTGCTGACAATATCCTAAGGTGTGTCGATTTGTAACCCTCACAGCCCCAGGATGGTCTCCGGTCAAGCCCGGTTGTCCTGCGCAGCCTTCCCTGCTTCCATCTTGCTCGTCTGTACCCCAATAGTGCTATTCACCCAGTGCGTTACCCCAGTTCCTTTTCGCTACTCTGTTTGACTCGACCAAATGCAACCCACCGGCACCCTTGACGCCTGGTTCATTGGCCCTGCTTCTAGTTTCGTCACTACTGCTGCTACCAACCGCCATAACGTCATGGCCAGTCGTTAAAACAACGCCTTTCTTTACAATCTGACACTCCTCCATTCTCTCATCTCAGCACTTGCACATCCTGCTGCCTCCCCACCACTCTTCTCAAAATCAACACAAAGTGCATCAGCGCTCCATCCACCACTGCACCATGGACCATCGTTACCCAGGTGTACTTTTGTACATCTTGCTGCTTGTACAATCTGTTCCTAACCACCAACTCACGTTCCATGCGCAAACCAATCAGGTTTTCTCCACTGGCATTTCTACCTGGAACGCTATACCTCACTAGCAAATTCTCCACCACTAATACTTCCACTCTGGCATTTGGTGGGGACAATATTCTCACTCATAAACGCCCAACTATCAATAACTAGCTTAACCTAAGCCCACATCAATCAAAAGGACACATCAAGCATCATGAAACGCTTCTGGCAACTGAACAGTCAATAACAACACCATATCTTCTCGAGCAGAAGTTTCCACCACGCTCGACTTCCATCCTAATACCACGGCAAATTCACATTCACCCCTACCTTTTAACTTCGTTCCACTCAGCGCCAACACATCAAACTCCTTCCTCACAAACATCTCACCAATCCCTTTCCTTTGTTCTTCATCCGTACTACAACCACGCATATTGAGGGGCCCTGACAATAAGGTCTTCGGCCCGGGTCGTACCGTCTATAGAAAAAATATAACAGAGGGAGGAATCCGTAACCCTCTCGCTCCGCCTCTATTTGTCGCCTCTTACGATACGAAAGAGGCAAAGAGGCGAGAGATTGGTGAGATGTTTGTGAGGCTGAAGTTAGATGTGTTGGCGCTGAGTGAGACTAAGTTGGAGGGCAAGGGCGAGTGTTAGTTTGGAGTGGTAAGAGGAAGAAAGTCAGGCGTGGATTAATGTTGGGCAAAATAAGGTGTGGTGTTGTTATTGAGAGATGGACTGGCTAGTAGCGCAACTGAGTGGAACGAGGGGTCCTCAAGATTGATGTGGGTGACAGTAAAGTTAGACGTAGAAAAATAGGCCTTTCTGAGTGCGTACGGACCTGGTAGCAAAAGAGGAGTGAGGAGAAGAGAAATTTTGGACTGACCTGAGTGAGTGTATTGAGAGTTTTGGAAGTATATTCAATGTGGTTGAATTGGGTGTCCTTAATACCGGAGTTAGAAATGCAGTAGTGGATAATGTTATAGGGAGGTATGAGGTTCCTGGTAGGAATGACAGTGAAGAAAACCTTATAGGGTTGTGCAAGAAGTAGATGCTGGTCGTCGGAAACAGCCTGTTCAAGAAGTGAAACATCCAGAAGTACACATGGGTGAGGATGGCCCATGGTGTGGTGTTGGAGAGAGCAATGATGGATTTTGTGCTGATTTCGAGGAGAGTGGTGAGGAGACTGTCGGATGTGCGGGTGTTGATAGGGGAGGGTGGAGGAGTGTCTGACCAACTGCTGGTGGAAGGAAGATTAAGAGTGAAGCATGGGTGGAAGGGGAACATAAGAGTGGGAGGAGAAACACAGGTAGTGAAAGTGAGTGAGCTAAATGAGCAAATCAGAGCCGAGGAGTTGCAGCGTGAGTACGACAACGTGAAAGAGCAGGACCTGCATGATTTGGAGGAAGAATGAGAGACTTTCAGAGATGCTTTGTTGAAATGTTCGAGAAATGTGTGTGGTGTGCGCCGTGTAGGCGGGTGCAGACGGAAGAGCTGCGAGTGGTGGAACGAGGAGGTCAAACTGGCGGTGGCGCAGAAAAGAAGAGCTTCTGAGGAGTGGTTGCAAGCGGGGTCGGTGGTGGCCTATGACAACTGTAAGGAGAAGAGGAAGGACGGTGGTGCCAGAATTTTAAGGAGAACAAAAAGATGTTTTGGAAACAGGTAATGAGGGTGAGAAAGGGAGAAACCGGAAAGGAGGAGGCGGTGAAAGATGGAAACGGTCAGTTGTTGAGGGAAAGTGGTGGTATACGGGAAAGGTGTGACGATTATTTTTCATAAATTGTTGAATGTCGAGGATGCCAGAGACGCTGACATTGTTGCTAGTGGTGGCTACATTGTCCCACTGTAAAAGGGCAAAGGAGATGCAAATGAATGCTGCAACTCATGAGGTAACAGTTTGTTATGTGTGATCTGTAAGTTGTATGGGAGAGTGCTGATCAAAAGGATTAGAGATTGAACGCACTGCTCAATTGGAGAGGAATAATTTGACTTTATGAGCGGTAGAGGGTGTACCGATCACATTTTTGCAGCGAGACAGGTCCGTGAGAAATACATTGAAAAGGGAAAGGATGTGTTCTGGACCTTTATGGATTTGGAAAAGGAATATGACAGGATTAACAGGGAAGCGCTGTGGAGGGTGTTGCGTTTGTATGAAGTAGGCGAAAATCTGTTGAAAGCGGTGCAGAGTTTCTATGTTGGCAGCCGAGCATGTGTCAGAGTGGGAAGCGAGGTGAGTGATTGGTTCAACAGTGGAAGTGTGTCTAAGGCAAGGCTGCGTGATATCTCCCTGTCTTTTCAATCTTTACATGGATGGAGTGGTCAGGGAGATGAACGCGAGTGTGCTGGGTCGTAGCTTGGAGCTGTTGAAAGCTAATGGGCGGAGTTGGCAGTTGAGCCAGTTGCTGTTTGCGGATGGTATAGCCATGGTGGCGGATTCAGATGATAAGCTATGTATGCTAGTGTCACAGTTTGGTAGAGTGTGCGAGAGAAGGAAGCTTCGAGTGAACGTGGGCAAAAGTAAAGTGATGAGATGCTCGAGGACTCTTGATGCGAGCAGAATTAGTGTCTTCCTAAATGGAAAGTTGTTGGAAGAAGTTCAGTTCTTTGTTTATGTTGGCTTACATGTGGAGAAGACTGAACTAGTGGAAACTGAGGTGAAGTCGCAAGTGAATGAGGGATGTAAACTGCTGGGTGCCCTGAAGAATTTAATGAGCAGCAGGACGTTTGCGGACGGAAGCAAATAGAGGACTTGAGGGGGTGAGAGCAGAGGAGAGAAGAAGGTTGGATGTTTTCGAGATGAAATGGTTGAGGAGCATGACTGGAGTGTCGCTGAGAGACACGTTAACTAACGACGCGGTTCGAATCAGAACGGGGATGGTGAAGAAGTCGGAGGACCGAGTGTATTCGCATGTTCTGAGATGGTTCGAGCACATGATGAAGATGGATGAAGGCAAATTGGTAAAAAAAGTGATGAAGGCGGAAGCGAGTGGTCGTAGGCCTAGAGGTAGACCGAAGTTTGGGTGGATGGATGACGTGAAGCATGCGTTAGGGACGAGAAACTTGAATGTGGAAGTGGCAAGAGAGCGTGCAATGGGAGTGGAAAATGGTTGTGAATGATGGATTTTTGACGCTGCTCTGATGTGCTATTTCGCCCTTGGCATCACGTTGTGAGGGTAGTCGTGGGTGGGTGGTGCCTGGCTATCATGATGCGGCGGGGGTAAACCAGTGAAAACTGTCTGGCCCTGCTACTCACAACATGTCCTCGAACCGCGCTCGTTATCCAGAGCGTGTGTTGCGGGGTTACCTGCCGGACCATTGGGGGATTCGGCTTAGTTTCTGTATCTGTACGACACGCAAGGAGTACGGTAGAATATATTTCTACCCCTAACCATAGGAAACAATGTTTCTGGACTTTCAAACATTAAAATACCCGAGCCCTGCAGACCAGCGTTCGTGGTTATAAGGAGTTTGGAATAATTGGACCAATACAAGTATTTTTTTGCTTGTGGATAATTCTCGCCTATATAGTGGGCGTCTATGAGCTTACCTTTGACCATCTAAAATAGCGTCCAGAATGTCTCAATCGATGTCAGGTAGACTCGAACCTACAATCTTCAGCTCTCAATGGAAGTCTATTGTGAGGAGAAGCCGATGCGCTACCCTCTCGGCAACCGAGTATAATGAGTCCATAAATGATATACCATGAGAGCTGTAATAGAAAAATTTACTCTTGATATTTTTGAATTTGATTACAGAGTTTTTGTATATTAAAATGCCTGTAACTACTGCCGGTACAAATATATTATACTTTCCCGTATTTCGAACATGGCTTCAGAAGAAGTATTACAAATGAAATGTCGTGAATGACATTAAGATAGGGAGAGGTTAGGTCATTGACAAATTATGCGAACTCTATTGAATAGAGTGAGTCATCTGGAAAATGACCTATGATGTTAAGAATTCCAATGCATTTAGACTCTGTTACACTATAAGACCTTCAGTTAATGGAGCTTTGATTTGATTGATCAATGAAGACTAATTTTAATCTGTGGTGTATGTTATTATAAAGGAATTAGGAGGAAAAAAACTAATAGTTTAGGTTATTAATCGATACCTTGCATTTGAAGAGCTAAAGACTTCTATTAATACAGGTAAAAATAATAATAAATACGATTACACCATACAATAATGTATCTTCACATCAAAAATAGAAAGCGGTATTTCAACTACATACTACAACTCCGTCAAACTTAAATTTTGTCATATGATAGGTAATTATACTAAATATTCTGGAGAACTTCAAAACCTTGATAAAACTACATCATAAAAAATGTATAATGTAGTTAATGAGGGAAGAAATCTTATGGAATTAATTACCTGTCCATATAATGTACAAATAGTATGGGAGAAAACACAGGTTTCCGCAATCAAACTAATAACAGTCTTTTACTACCTCTGAACAAGAACTGCGGATCATTGTTTTCCTGACCACCAAAGCAATCTGATGTGAAAAGTTAGTACATTCTATCAACGCCCTTTCGAAAAGAGTTGACTGACGGAGCATTGGAAACCTCTCCACCAACGGAAGTGGAGCAATCCCAGGGACGGAGCATTGGGAACCTCTCCACCAACGGAAGGGGAGCCTTCCCAGGGACAGAGCATTGGGAACCTCTCCACCAACGGAAGTGGAGAATTCACAGAGACGGAACATTGGGAACCTCTCCACCAACGGAAGTGGAGCATTCCCAGGGACGGAGCATTGGGAACCTCTCCACCAACGGGAATGGAGCATTCCCAGGGAGGAATAGGTTGACTTTTGATTGATAACACCAGACAACACAAGTGAAAAGATATGGAATTTAAAGAAGAACTTTATTTTCTGGTTTTCAATTAGTTAAGAAACTTTGTAAAAAAATACAAATCAGTACCGTTATATGGGAGCCGAAAATGAGAATATTACTCGTCTGAAGCGCTGTTATTCTGTATGAGTCATCCTGCAAAGCCTTACAAGTTGAGCATGGAAAGCGGAAATCTTAAAACATTGATTAATTCCCAAAAACTACAGTGACTCACTGGTAACCTGAATAAGAAAGCAGATCCTATCACAACACAAAATAAAATATCCACGGTCTGCAGCCTATCTGTAGCAAATCCTATCAGTTAAATATTTTTTCATAGAGCTCCCATCTCAGCATTAGTTGAACTCGGACAAATTCTAATCAACAAAGGGACAGTTTTGCACAAAGTACCTCGCTATAACCTAGTGACATAGCGCTCCCTGAAGCACCACCTCTTATTCCTTAAAGAAGATTCACCCAAACAATAACCTGCGCAAATATCAGGATCTCTACCATTGTTGCGTACATTCATGGAAGAAGTAATCAATGGTGACTATTTAACAGTGGACCACATCAACTAACTCAATCAAATTTTTGCTCTTAATACAGACTGCACACCAGAAGTCTATATTATAACACGATTCTATTTAATAATACGATAATGTCGTCACTTCTGTTTGTTGGTTTGTTTGTGTGTTCGTGCGTCCTCGGATGCACTGAGGTCATTAGATCGATTGTGATGAATCTTGGTAGCCGTTTATGGCGTACCCTTGGTAAGAAGAAGTTAGTATATTCCTGCCCGAAGGAATCAGCACTGATTGAAACAGTGATTTGATGGAGCCCAAGTTCATCATCCTGTGATCATAATAGAATGTTGAACCATTCTGCGACGAGGAAGCGAAAGTCGAAACTGACAAGTTATTCTACACTTTTCATTTTAATTCTCTGCTTGGCTTTGATCACTCGTACACAATAGTTGATTTGACAGGAATGGAAGATCTTGGATCAAGTTGAATCACACTTCCTGATATCGAGAAGCTAATTTCAACGTTACTCATGATGCGTGCTCAAAATCCTCTCATTCATCGATAAATTTTTTGTAAAATATATTTTTTTAGGGACAAACGAGGTTCCATGAGCTCATCGAGAGACCGCGAACTGATTTCGGCAAGGAGAATAAAGGCGGCACCGTATCAGGACTACGGCAATTGCATGCAGACGGGATGGATCGGAGACAATGAGTTACACCAAGACGTACAGGCAAATGGTTTGGATTTGTCTGATTCCAAGCATCTTCTGGGCGATGTAAGCTGATTTTGGACTTGACGAACTCATTGTGCGTGCGAGCGCAAGCTTAGGTAGAAAGTCATGATATATAAATATATTGCAGTGATACATATTGATATATTGCAGTGTTTGGTGTGTTATTCGCTGACGGGAAGTTTAGTGTTTATATATTAATACTGGTAATTTTAACGACATCACATCGAAAATACCATACGTTTTAGGGAATTCTAATGCATGCCAGCAGAAATATTATTTGACGCATTTGATAGCCAAGGTCGAGCTTCCGGTGTTGCTGCCTCCTGCTGTCAGCCATTACGGCTGACGAAGCTCTGAACAGAGACAGGGTTAGCTGCTTGTAATCGTTGATGTAGTTATAAGCGACTTTGAATTTATGAGATATGATGAGACTTATTTCACTATGCTTTCTATTGAGATAACATCACTCAGCCTAAACCTGCGGTCAAAGAGGTATCCAAACACACACCGACACTGATTTATTTTGTAATTAAAATAGGATCATTTGTCAAATTTCCTGAACAACAAAATAATACGTGGCATTTTGGTCGCTGGAAGTCAGGCTGTAGATATACGAAAAGGAAACACAGAATTTAAACCTGCTGCTGCTGGTGACGAATTTTTTTTTGTAGAGCGTTCACCAACTTCCAAACGAGAGACAGAAGCGCCCACCAATATGACTGAGAAAACTCTGAATATCAGCTGAGTGAAAGAATGGAGGCATTGGTGAATCGTATTGCTTATGAATCTTGGGGCGTAGCCAGAATTTTTCCCTGTGGAGGATGGATTTCTTATTATTCGGTGAATGGAATGTTATAAAACATGATACTTATATTTTTCAACGTATTCCTTCATATCTTCGAACCTGCAGACATAGGGAGATGAGGAAGGAAGAAGGGGGGGGGGGGGTGTCGCTCCCCTCCATGCAATTGGATGCACTGAGAAAGTCGAAGAGATAAAAATTTACGGAACATCTTAAATAATAAAAATGAGCAAACTGTTGAGTACCGTACCCAAATTTGAAAGTCGGTACGTAAAACAATTGCGAGTTTTGAAGACGTATACCTACCAATGTTATAGCTCAATTTATATCATTTAATGTCATGGAATTATTGAATTTGATAACGGTTTAAAGCCCAAAAAATGAAATGAATGGTAAACGAAACATAAACAAATTCATGATCCTTTCTCAAACTGCATACAGGCTGAATAACAAAAGTGAACAGTGTGTGTATCACTGAACTTCAAATTTATTCAATGGTATTGTCTGTTAATCAAAGGTATTAAACTATTCAATCCGGGGACAAAGATTGGCTAAACTTTGTTGATTCTTACTATTTTAAAAACTTGTTTGCAATAAAATGGGTTCAACGAGTACGAATCATATAAATATTTGCGCAGCATTTGCGCTAGTAGAAATTATATAACATTATTTAACAAATATTGAACATAGACCAATAAACTTTTTCCAAATTTGTTTGTTGACGACGGATGTTCATGATTAGTGGTTTAAAAACGTCGGAGTTCCAAAGGAGCTCTGATGAAAGACTCGGTAAACTTCCTTGTAGGGTTGTATGGCAAATATGATTGTTTGGGTTTTTGAATTAATTAAAACATTGATATATGGGTTCTGCATGCCTTTCCAAGGGGGTCATACTAACGCGCGGGCGAAAACACGTATTCACGTACAGGAGAAACCCACATTTGTCATATATAATTGAATTCTATATTTCAAGACAGATGCGCGGGTTTCTAGCCGCCGTACGACCAACGAGATATATACTCAAGTCAGATCATTAAACAAGATTTTGAAAGTCATGCAAAGGTCTGAGATTACGACTCTTCAGTAATATGATCGAGCTACGCTGAGTAATTTGACAGGTTTGTGAGAAACTTCCGTGGCTCAGGATTTGTATGTATTTACACATAAAACGTCTGAATCACATGTGACGATTTAGTTGTTCATTGATTCTTTTAATTGACGACACTCACTGTTGAACTAAAAAATATTTTACGTATGCATATATTTAGTGAGCGGAAAGTTAGGTTAACACACAGGTATAGTGTCTGGTGTAGACAGGGAGTGTTGTAATTCGGCCATTTAATGATAGCTTTTCATATGTGATTCATTGTCCATTCAAACAGCATGACTTGCAAATTTCAGGATGACCAAGGATTTAAAAGTGAATGCACAATCGGCATAGAAGGTGGTCAAATATTATCAGGAGATGAGATATCTGTTATTAGCCTCAAAAACATTCAAAGGTTCTGAAGGCAGCTGTCATGAAAATGGTACAAGAGTAATGGACAATATATGGACGCTGCCATTGCCTCAACAAGATGGTGTATTGAATAATACACGTCATCGTATGCTATTGCCTCAACAAGATGGTGTCGTGAATAATACACGTCATCGTATGCTATTGCCTCAACAAGACTGTATTTAATAATACATGTCATCGTATTCTATTGCCGTAACAAGATGGTTTATTGATTAATACAAGTCATTTTTACGCCATTGCCCAACAAGATGGTGTATTGAATAATACACGTCACCGGATGCCATTGCCTCAACAAGAAGGTGTATTGAATAGCACACGTCATCGTTTGCCATTGCCTCAACAAGATGGTGTATTGAATAATACACTTCACCGTATGCCATTACCTCAACAAGATGGTGTATTGAATAACACACGTCATCGTATGATCAAAAAATTGCATTCGTGATAATGAAATGTTCAGTGTGGAGTAAAAGATTTAGTATATGAGATTTCTGCATTTTAATTGGTCAAACACTAACCACGCAGCCTGTATCAGTTTTTATACACAACTTCAACCATGAAATTTTCACGAATACTGCCCGTTTGTTTGTCTCTCTGTTTGTGTGTGCGTTCGTACGTCCCTGAACTGCACGAAGAACATTAGACCAATTGAGATGAAACAGTGCAGGTTTGTAAGGAAGACCCTCGACCGGAAGAAGATATGTATTTTTACTGACTTATGTCAAATAACTTGGCCCTGCCAAGTTATTTGATATCTTCCTGTTGAATTCGGAGTTTGGCTTTGGACAATAGCTGTATCCTGGATACAGCAGCTGGGTGCAGATGAATCGACTGTTAACATCTACAAGAAGAATTGACTTTAGCTTAGACAATAAAATACATAAATTATCCAGGGACATTGAATAGATTCATCAAACTTAAAGCGCCTCCTGGGTGAGGAACACCGTGTGTTTATGAATTCAAGCAGAATGAGTCATTAATGGTTTGCAATATGATTGAGGTTTTATTTATTTTCAGAGTATATTGGTGCGTTCAGACTGACGTCTTAGGGACTTGGCCAGCTGCTACTGAAGATAAACAATTCTGCGTAGTTGGGATATAACTGAGTAAAAGTGGGACAGACCGTCAACTGCTTCCCGTGGCTGCAGCCATCTTAAGAAGAAGAGACAGATTCTATAAATCCACAGGCAGTTGGTACACGCCGTTTCACGTTTTGTTATGCTGTATTAAGACTACAAAGCATTGCTTACCTCCCAGTAGCAGCGATTCAAGGCGCCGAATGTCTCCATGAATGCACCTGTATAATGGTTTTATTATCATGATGCATTTTCAATGTATTTCATTTGATATGGGTCTCTTGAATGACGCCACATCGAAACGATAGAGAAATTAGAAAATGCATCAGCGTGCTACACCAATATTCACCTAAAACGCGTAAACAACAAAATAGTACGTTGTATCTGGTTACAGAGAAGTACTGGGAAATTTCTCATCAAATGCCTTTGTCAGAGGCCACATGGAAATAAGACTCAGTATTAAGAGTCTTAAACAGCAAATAACTGTCCAGCCTTGGCCAGTTGTTGTTAAGAGTGAAAAACTGCTTCGTAGTCGAGATACAGCGATAATTAAAGTGGGGCTGAGCGTTGACCAACTACCAGAGATGGAATAAAAGCTTTCACCATCTGAAAGCACCAGCTAATCGTGAAGTTAAGCTCATATTCCCAGGTTAAACTAACACTACAGGGTAAACCGGATAAAGTATCACCTGCTGCCAATTATTCTGCTAATTTTTATTTCAACGATTTTAACCTATGACAGCCTCCGCGTGTTCGCTTGTTTGGTAATAGTAGTAGTAGTTGTTTCCGTTTTCCACCAGCGTCCCAACGCGAAGCTTCTGCAGACTTCCCCGTAGGGCAATAATTGAAGAGTGGCAAAATACGTGCAGCGTAGATTAGGAGTAGGTTCAACGTAGATTCAGAATAGGTTTAACTTATACACGGAGTAGGTTTAAAGTAGACACAGAGTAGGTTTAACATAAATGCAGAGTATGTCTAACGTATATTCAGAGTAGGTTCAACGTAGATTCAGAGCAGGTTCAGCGTAGATTCAGAGTAGGTTCAACGGTGATACCGAATAGGCAGTGGTAGATACCGAATAGGCTTAGCGTAGATTCAGAGTTCATTTAACGTAGATTTAGAGTAGATTTAACGCAGATTCAGAGTAGGTTTACCGTAGATTCAGAGTAGGTTCAACGTAGATTCAGAGTAGGTTTAACGTAGATTCAGAATAGGTTTAACATAGATTCAGAGTAGTTCTGGCGTAGATTCAGAGTAGGTTTAACGTAGATTAAGAGTAGGTTTAACGTAGATTCAGAGTGGGTTTTCCTTAGATTCAGAGTAGGTTTAACGTAGATTCAGAGTAGGTTTAACGTAGATTCAGAGTAGGTTTAACGTAGCTAAAGAGTAGGTTTAACGTAGATTTGGGAGGAGAGAGCAAAGGTTCCAGGATTGAGAGGGGCCTCAAGTTGCTCTTAATACAGAATGCACACCAGAAGTCTGTATTATAACACGATTCTATGTAATGATATGATAATGTCGTCATTTCTGTTTGTTGATTTGTTTGTGTGTTCGTGCGTCCTCGGATGCACTGAGGTCATTAGATCGATTATGACTAATCTTAGTAGCCATTTATGGCGTACCCTCGGTAAGAAGAAGTTAGTATATTCCTGCCCGAAGGAATCAGCACTGATTGAAACAGTGATTTGATGGAGCCCAAGTTCATCATCCTGTGATTATAATTGAATGTTGAACCATTCTGCGACGAGGAAGCGAAAGTCAAAACTGACAAGTTATTTTACACTTTTCATTTTAATTCTCTGCTTGGCTTTGATCACTCGTACACAATAGTTGATTTGACAGGAATGGAAGATCTTGGATCAAGTTGAATCACACTTCCTGATATCGAGAAGCTAATTTCAACGTTACTCATGATGCGTGCTCAAAATCCTCTCATTCATCGATATTTTTTTTGAAAAATATATTTTTTTAGGGACAAACGAGGTTCCATGAGATCATCGAGAGACCGAGAATTGATTTCGGCAAGGAGAATAAAGGCGGCACCGTATCAGGACTACGGCAATTGCATGCAGACGGGATGGAACGGAGACAATGAGTTACACCGAGACGTACAGACAAATGGTTTGGATTTGTCTGATTCCAAGCATCTTCTGGGTGATGTATGCTGATTTGGGACTTGACGAACTCATTGTGCGTGCGAGCGCAAGCTTATGTAGAAAGTCATGATATATTAATACATTGCAGTGATACATATTGATATATTGCAGGGTTTGGTGTGTTATTCGCTGACGGGAAGTTTAGTGTTTATATATTAATGCTGTTAATTTTAACGACATCACATCGAAAATATCATACGTTTTAGGGAATCATAATGCATGCCAGCAGAAATATTTTTTGACGCATTTGATAGCTAAGGTCGAGCTTCTGGTGTGCTGCCTCCTGCTGTCAGCCATTACGGCTGACGAAGCGCTGAACAGAGACAGGGTTAACTGCTTGTAATCGTTGATGTAGTTATAAGCGACTTTGAATTTATGAGATATGATGGGACTTATTTCACTATGCTTTCTATTGAGATAACATCACTCAGCCTAATCCTGCGGTCAAAAGGGTATCCAAACACACACTGACACTGTTTTATTTTGTAATTAAAATAGGATCATTGTCAAATATCCTGAACAACAAAATAATACGTGGCATTTTGGTCGCTGGAAGTCAGGCTGTAGATATACGAAAAAGAGTCACAGAATTTAAACCTGCTGCTGCTGGAGACGAATATTTTTTGTAGAGCGTTCACCAACTTCCAAACGAGAGACAGAAGCGCCCACCAATAGGACTGAGAAAACTCTGAATATCTGCTGAGTGAAAGAATGGAGGCATTGGTGAATCGTATTGCTTATGAATCTTGGGGCGTAGCCAGAATTTCCCCTGTGGAGGATGGATTTTTTATTATTCGGTGAATGGAATGTTATAAAACATGATACTTATATTTTTCAACGTATTCTTTCATATCTTCGAACCTGCAGACATAGGGAGATGAGGAAGGCAAGGAGTTGGGGGGGTCGCTCCCCTCCATGCAATTGGATGCAATGAGAAAGTCGAAGAGATAAAAATTTACGGAACATCTTAAATAATAAAAATGAGCAAACTGTTGAGTACCGTACCCAAATTTGGAAATCGGTACGTTAAACATTGGACGTGTTTTGAAAACGTATACTTACCAATGTTATAGCGCAATTAATATCATCTGATGTCACGGAATTATTGAATTTGCTAACGGTTTAAAGCCCAAAAAATTGAAATGAATGGTAAATGAAACATAAACAAATTCATGATCCTATCTCAAGCTGCATACAGGCTGAAAAACAAAAGTGAACAGTGTGTGTATCACTGAACTTCATATTTATTCAATGGTATCGACTGTTAATCGAAGGTGTCAAACTATTCGATCCGGGGACAAAGATTGGCTAAACTTTGTTGATTCTTAGTATTTTAAAAACTTGTTTGCAATAAAATAGGTTCAACGAGTACGAATCATATAAATATTTGCACAGCATTTGCGCAAGTAGAAATTATATAACATTATTTAACAAATATTAACCATAGACCAATAGGCTTTTTCCAAATTTGTTTGTTGATGACGGTTGTTCATGATTAGTGGTTTAAAAACGTCGGAGTTCCAAAGGAGCTCTGATGAAAGACTCGGTAAACTTCCTTGTAGGGTTGTATGGCAAATATGATTGTTTGGGTTTTTGAATTAATCAAAACATTGATATATGGGTTCTACATGCCTTTCCAAGGGGGTCATACTAACGCGCGGGCGAAAACACGTATTCACGTACAGGAGAAACCCACATTTGTCAAAAATAATTGAATTCTATATTTCAAGGCAGATGCGCAGGTTGTTAGCCGCCGTACCACCAACGAGATGAATACTCAAGTCAGATCATTAAACACGATTTTGAAAGTCATGCAAAGGTCTGAGATTACGACTCTTCAGTAATATGATCAAGCGGCGCTGAGTAATTTGACAGGTTTGTGAGAAACTTCCGTGGCTCAGGATTTGTATGTATTTACACAAAAACGTCTGAATCACATATGACGATTTAGTTGTTCATTGATTCTTTTAAATGACGACACTCACTGTTGAACCAAAAAATATTTTACGTATGCATATATTTAGTGAGCGGAAAGTTAGGTTAACACACAGGTATAGTGTCTGGTGTAGACAGGGAGTGTTGTAATTCGGCCATTTAATGATAGCTTTTCATATGTGATTTATTGTCCATTCAAACAGCATGACTTGCAAATTTCAGGATGACCAAGGATTTAAAAGTGAATGCACAATCGGCATAGAAGGTGGTCAAATATTATCAGGAGATGAGATATCTGTTATTAGCCTCAAAAACATTCAAAGGTTCTGTAAGCAGCTCTCATCAAAATAGTACAAGAGTAATGGACAACATATGACCGCTGCCATTGCCTCAACAAGATGGTGTATTGAATAATACACGTCATCGTATGCTATTGCCTCAACAAGATGGCGTCATGAATAATACACGTCATCGTATGCTATTGCCTCAACAAGACTGTATTGAATAATACATGTCATCGTATTCTATTGCCTCAACAAGATGGTGTATTGAATAATACAAGTCATCGTACGCCATTGCCCCAACAAGATGATGTATTGAATAATACACGTCACCGGATGCCATTGCCTCAACAAGAAGGTGTAATGAATAGCACACGTCATCGTTTGCCATTGCCTCAACAAGATGGTGTATTGAATAATACACTTCACAGTATGCCATTACCTCAACAAGATGGTGTATTGAATAACACACGTCATCGTATGATCGAAAAGTGCATTCGTGATAATGAAATGTTCAGTGTGGAGTAAAAGATTTAGTATATGAGATTTCTGCATTTTAATTGGTCAAACACTAACCACGCAGCCTGTATCAGTTTTTATACACAACTTCAACCATGAAATTTTCACGAATACTGCCCGTTTGTTTGTCTCTCTGTTTGTGTGTGCGTTCGTACGTCCCTGAACTGCACGAAGAACATTAGACCAATTGTGATGTAACAGTGCAGGTGTGTTAGGAAGACCTTCGACCAAAAGAAGATATATATTTTTACTGACTTATGTCAAATAAGTTTGCACTGCCAAGTTATTTGATATCTTTCTGTTGAATTCGGAGTTTGGCTTTGGACAATAGCTGTATCCTGGATACAACAGCTGGGTGCAGATGAACCGACTGTTAACATCTACAAGAAGAATTGACTTTAGCTTAGACAATGAACTACATAAATTATCTAGGGACATTGAATAGATTCATCAGACTTAGAGCGTCTTCTGGGTGATGGACACCGTGTGTTTACGAATTCGAGCAGAATGAGTCATTGATGTGTTGGAATATGATTAAGGTTATATTTATTTTCAGAGTATATTGGTGCGTTCAGACTGACGTCTTAGGGACTGGGCCAGCTGCTACTGAAGATAAACAATTCTGCGTAGTTGGGATATAACTGAATAAAAGTGGGACAGACCGTCAACTGTTACCCGTGGGGTGTTCAGGCTGCAATATCTTAAAAAGAAGAGACAGATTCTATAAATCCACAGGCAGTTGGTACCCGCCGTTTTACGTTTTGTTATGCTGTATTAAGACTACAAAGCATTGCTTACCTCCCAGCAGCAGCGATTCAAGGCGCCAAATGTCTCCATGAATGCACCTGTATAATGGTTTTATTATCATGATGCATTTTCAATGTATTTCATTTGATATTGGTCTCTTGAATGACGCCACATCAAAACGATAGAGAAATTAGAAAATGCATCAGCGTGCTACACCAATATTCACTTAAAACGCGTAAACAACAAAATAGTATGTTGTATCTGGTTACAGAGAAGTACTGGGAAATTTCTCATCAAATGCCTCTGTCAGAGGCCACATGGAAATAAGACTCAGTATTAAGAGTCTTAAACAGTAAATAACGTTCCATCCTTTGCCAGTTGTTGTTAGGAGTGAAAAACAGCTTCGTAGTCGAGATACAGCGATAATTAGAGTGGGGCTGAGCGTTGACCAACTACCAGAGATGGAATAGAAGCTTTCACCATCTGAAAGCACCAGCTAATCGTGAAGTTAAGCTCATATTCCCAGGTTAAACTAACACTACAGGGTAAACAGGATAAAGTATCACCTGCTGCCAATTATTCTGCTAATTTTATTACAACAATTTTAACCTATGACAGCCTCCGCGTGATCGCTTGTTTGGTAATAGTAGTAGTCGTTGTTTCTGTTTTCCACCAGAGTCCCAACGCGAAGTTAATGCAGACTCCCCCGTAGGGCAATTGAAGAGTGGCAAAATATGTGCAGCGTAAACTAAGAGTAGGTTCAACGTAGATTCCGAATAGGTTTAACGTAAACACAGAGTAGGTTTAAGTAGACACAGAGTAGGTTTAACATAGATGCAGAGTATGTCTAACGTATATTCAGAGTAGGTTCAACGTAGATTCAGAGCAGGTTCAGCGTAGATTCAGAGTAGGTTCAACGTAGATACCAAATAGGTAGTAGTAGATACCGAATAGGTTTAGCGTAGATTCAGAGTTCATTTAACGTAGATTTAGAGTAGATTTAACGTAGATTCAGAGTAGGTTTACTGTAGATTCAGAGTAGGTTCAAAATAGATTCAGAGTAGGTTTAACGTAGATTCAGTGTAGGTTTAACATAAATTCAGAGTAGTTTTGACGTAGATTCAGAGTACGTTTAACATAGATTCAGAGTAGGTTTAACATAGATTCAGAGTAGTTTTGACGTAGATTCAGAGTAGGTTTAACGTAGATTAAGAGTAGGTTTAACGTAGATTCAGAGTAGGTTTACCGTAGATTCAGAGAAGGTTCAACGTAGATTCAGAGTACGTTTAACGTAGATTCAGAGTAGGTTTAACTTAGATTCAGAGTAGTTTTGACGTAGATTCAGAGTAGGTTTAACGTAGCTAAAGAGTAGGCTTAACGTAGATTTGGGAGGATAGAGCAAAGGTTCCAGGATTGAGAGGGGCCGCAAGTTGCTCTTAATACAGACTGCACACCAGAAGTCTATATTATAACACGATTCTATTTAATGATATGATAATGTCGTCATTTCTGTTTGTTGGTTTGTTTAAGTGTTCGTGCGTCCTCGGATGCACTGAGGTCATTAGATCGATTGTGATGAATCTTGGTAGCCGTTTATGGCGTACCCTCGGTAAGAAGAAGTTAGTATATTCCTGCCCGAAGGAATCAGCACTGATTAAAACAGTGATTTGATGGAGCCCAAGTTCATCATCCTGTGATCATAATAGAATGTTGAACCATTCTGCGACGAGGAAGAGAAATGCGAACTGACAAGTTATTTTACACTTTTCATTTTAATTCTCTGCTTGGCTTTGGTCAGTCGTACACAATAGTTAATTAGCCAGGAATGGAAGATCTTGGATCAAGTTGAATCACACTTCCTGATATCGAGAAGCTAATTTCAACGTTACTCATGATGCGTGCTCAAAATCCTCTCATTCATCGATAATTTTTTTTGAAAATATATTTTTTTAGGGACAAACGAGGTTCCATGAGCTCATCGAGAGACCACGAACTGATTTCGGCAAGGAGAATAGAGGCGGCACCGTATCAGGACTACGGCAATTGCATGCAGACGGGATGGATCGGAGACAATGAGTTACACCAAGACGTACAGGCAAATGGTTTGGATTTGTCTGATTCCATGCATCTTCTGGGTGATGTAAGCTGATTTTGGACTTGACGAACTCATTGTGCGTGCGAGCGCAAGCTTATGTAGAAAGTCATGATATATTAATGTATTGCAGTGATACATATTGATACATTATAGGGTTTGAAGTGTTATTCGCTGACGGGAAGTTTTGTGTTTATATAATAATAATGTTAATTTTAACGACATCACATCGAAAATATCATACGTTTTAGGGAATCATAATGCATGCCAGCAGAAATATTTTTTAACGCATTTGATAGCCAAGGTCGAGCTTCCGGTATTGCTGCCCCCTGCTGTCAGCCATTACGGCTGACGAAGCTCTGAACAGAGACAGGGTTAACTGCTTGTAATCATTGATGTAGTTATAAGTGACTTTGAATTTATGAGATATGATGGGACTTATCTCACTATGCTTTCTATTGAGATAACATCACTCAGCCTAATCCTGCGGTCAAAGGGGTATCCAAACACACGCCGACACTGATTTATTTTGTAATTAAAATAGGATCATTGTCAAATTTCCTGAACAACAAAATAATACGTGGCATTTTGGTCGCTGGAAGTCAGGCTGTAGATATACGAAAAGGAGTCACAGAATTTAAACCTGCTGCTGCTGGAGACGAATATTTTTTTGGAGAGCGTTCACCAACTTCCAAACGAGAGACAGAAGCGCCCACCAATAGGACTGAGAAAACTCTGAATATCTGCTGAGTGAAAGAATGGAGGCATTGGTGAATCGTATTGCTTATGAATCTTGGGGCGTAGCCAGAATGTTTCCCTGTGGAGGATGGATTTTTTATTGTTCGGTGAATGGAATGTTATAAAACATGATACTTATATTTTTCAACGTATTCTTTCATATCTTCGAACCTGCAGACATAGGGAGATGAGGAAGGCAAG
>SDVV010000969.1:0-27753 GCA_016164225.1 Gammarus roeselii | reverse complement strand
GCAGCAACAACACAGCAGCGTTCAGTCATCAGCGAGCACCCGGGCTCCCTTTCCGTAGCAACAACACAGCAGCGTTCAGTCATCAGCAAGCACCCGGGCTCCCACTTCACAGCCACAACACAGCAGCGTTCAGTCATCAGCGAGCACCCGGGCTCCCTTTCCGTAGCAACAACACAGCAGCGTTCAGTCATCAGCAAGCACCCGGGCTTCCTCTCTGCAGCAACAACACAGCAGCGTTCAGTCATCAGCAAGCACCCGGGCTTCCTCTCTGCAGCAACAACACAGCAGCGTTCAGTCATCAGCAAGCACCCGGGCTCCCACTTCACAGCCACAACACAGCAGCGTTCAGTAATCTTGTACTCCAATATCCACAAATATTTTGCACTCGGGGTGTTGAGGCCTTCAGAGATCAAGCCTAAACCAATTTCATTTAGAAAATAAGCAAAATTGTTAAATGGAACGTGAAATAAATGAACGAACCTAGGACCAAGGAGAGCTGACTCAGAGTAGAATGGCAATGTTACCCCTACTGTAATGTAATTTCCGTGAAATGCAATTTTAAGTCTACACTGTTCTGATCGTGTTGAAGGGGCGTGGTATTTTAAGTAGAGGCAATGACGTCCAACTAAATAAGATTTAAGCCTTATGGGTGCCTTTTGTGTGATTAGGTGATTCAAAGTTGAACCATGAAACAGAGGGGCGACAGCGAACGCGAGGAGGCACTGCGTAAGGAGTAGAGGGAATTTCAAGACCGACACTGAGGCAGTGCGGTCACGCGGCCGCTGGGGCCCTCGGCCAGGGCATGGTGCGGCCAGGGGTAGTCGCAGTATCCTGTCACCTGTATAAATCGCGGGAGCACCACCTTCAAGAAGGACCGTGACTTCAGCCGTGGGGGGGAGGGGGGGGAGACCCTACACATTTAGCGTCAAGGCGCAACGGGAGGGGAGCTGCAACCATTACGTATTCATCCGCTGCAAGTCTGCAAGTGTAAAACGCCGGTCACCGATATCAATCTGCTGGGGCATTATCGTCAAGGAGAGACGTGACGACAGCTGTGGGGACAGAGACTCTACGCATCCAGTGCCGGGACTCAACGGGGGAGCAACAATTGTGACCCGTACATCCGCTGCAAAGCTGCAAGCGCAGTACGCTTGGCACCTGTATCGGTCTGCGGGGCATTTTCTTCAAGGGCCGGGAGCGACGCCGTGGTGATTATTCCTATGAGGCGTAGTAGATCGTCAAGAGCTTCGGACGGCAGCTGTAGGGGTACCTTCGGTATTGCGTAGCTGGCTCATAACTGTCTTAATTCATTCCGAACGGCGCCACGTAGGTCTAGAGATGTGTGGGAATTCCGTCGCGGCGGTACCCCTTTTTCTTGTTATGACTGGTCAGGTTTGCCGGCGGTTGTGTAAAACCAGTACAGTGTTGTGCAGAAGACCCGGACCCTTTTATCGGTGTTTAATTAGGTTGTTTCTATCAAATCTATGTTCATGAGTTTCTAAATGTATATTTTATTCCAGAATGAAGTGTCCTTGCCCATGCAGTCAATTCAATAATAAATTCCTATTTGTTTTTCTTGTCTCCTTCTATTCGCATTGACCCTCCTCCGTTGTCACTATACCTATCTCCTTCAATCATATTTAATCTGCGTTTCCTAACACTACTACGCTCCAATGTTACCCCTAATACGCTCCAATGTTACCCATACTATGCTCCAATGTTACCCTTACTATGCTCCAATGTTACCCTTAGTACGCTCCAATGTTACCCATACTACGCTCCAATGTTATCCCTACTACGCTCCAATGTGACCCCTACTACGCTCCAATATTACCATTACTACGCTCCAATGTTACCCCTACTATGCGCCAATGTTACCCCTACTACGCTCCAATGTTTCTACTACTACGCTCCAATGTTACCCTTACTACCCTCCAATGTTACCCCTACTACACTCCAATATTACCCTTTTTACGCTCCAATGTAAACCATACTACACTCCAATATTATCCCTACTACGCTCAAATGTTACCCCTACTACGCTCCAATGTTACCCCTACTACGCCGCAATGTTACCCTTACTACGCTCCAATGTTGCCCCTACTACGTTCCAATATTACTCCTACTACGCTCCAATGTTTCCCCTACTACGCTCCAATGTTACCCCTACTACGCTCCAATGTTACCCTTACTACGCTCCATTATTACCCCTACTACGCTCCAATGTTACTCCTACTACGTTCCAGTGTTACATCTACTACGCTCCAATGTTACCCCTACTATGCTTCAATGTTACTTATACTATACCAATGTTACCCCTACTACGCTCCAATGGTACTCCGACTACGCTCCAATGTTACCCCCACTACGCTCCAATGTTACCCCTACTGCGCTGCAATGTTACCTCTACCACGCTCCATTGTAGCAGGGAAACGGACACGGCGACGTTACCCCTACTACGCTCCATTGCAGCAGGAGATCGTACTCAGGATGATACCTGTACTACGTTCCATTGCAGCAGGGAATCGGACACTGCCATGTTACCCCCACTAAGGACTCCTCTTAACGTATTTTTGCCCACTTCTTACAAACGCAACACAACGCTTGACACCTCCCTGGCGACCCTCCCTGTCGACCCTATCAAAGTGTTTTTCCAGATCCGTGAATGCCCAGAACACATCCTTTTCCTTTGCTATGTACTTCTCTTAGACCTAACTCACCGCAAAAAAAAATCTGATCTGCATATCCTCTACCACTCCTAAAGCCGCCTGGTTCCTCTCATGTTTCTTCTTCTCCGTCCGTACTGTCTCTAATCCTCGTGACCAGCACTCTTCCGTACAGCTTACCCACCACACTCAACAAACTATCAGCTCATGAGTTCCTCCCACACGGCAGACACCACACACTTTTCTTGCACATCTCACCTCCGTGTATCTCTGAACGTCTCTCATTCTTCCTCAACGCTCCCCAGGCATTGCCCTCTCACTCTGCCATATTCATCCTCGTTATCTTTTCTACAAATAATAAGCTAGACTATAATATTTGTTAACTGTTTTTGTAGGAATAGCATTGAATAGGCGATGTGGTTAATTTACTTTAGAATGCAGTAAAAAGAGTAAACGACGACAATTGGAGATGGGGTGCCGTCCATGCAGGTTCACGAGGCATTTTATTTACTATCGATGTATCATGGATACCCATTCTAGCTTGGGTAACACACTCCTTCAAAAGTTCACCAATCAATCAATTACTAAGCCGGCAGATGACGTCCACTGGTCACAGTTCATTTACCGCATCCGCGCCCAGTTTCGTCGAACCGATTTGATGAAAATTTACCATTATTAAGATTTAGGGGAAATAACCAGCAAAACGATGATAAAACAATATAATTTAATATAAACAATTTGAGGTTTATTCAACGCTATGGTTACACAAACTAAATCGTCTAGAGGAATCGGAGAATATTTTGAGGATATATTGTTGCTTGGTAGTACAGTGCTTTGGTTTCGATGAAATTAATCGTAGAAAATAAAGGGAAGGAGTCTGCAATTACGTACAACTGGTCAAAGTAGGATGCGTACGTGCTGATGTCAGCCCTCATGATCAGAATTTGGGGAATAATAAAATGCCCTTCGGTCTCGCTATTCAACACCAAGGGTTAGCTTTACCATGTAACATACACAAAAATCTTACATCTACTCACAAATAATACAACTAACTGATGAAAATTCATTGTATAATGAATTAATAGAAAAAATACACCGTAGTGAAGTTCTGCCCTCTCCCCCTAGTAGTGCAGTCCCCTCCCCCCAGTAGTGCAGCCCCCTCCCCCGAGTAGTGCAGCCCTCTCCCCCGAGTAGTGCAACCCTCTACCCCGAGTAGTGCAGCCCTCTCCCCCGAGTAGTGCAGCCCTCTCCACCGAGTAGTGCAGCCCTCTCCACCGAGTAGTGCAGCACTCAGCCCCGAGTAGTCCAGACCTCACCCCCGATCAGCCCATATCTATTACCCACGAATAGTTCATACTCACCTCAGAGTAGTTCAGTCCTCTCCCCCGAGTAGTCCAGCCCTCACCGTGAGAAGTCCAGCCCTCAGCCCCGAGAAGTTCAGCCTTCACCTCTGAGTAGTCCAGCCTTCTCCCCCGAAATACTTCAGCCCTCTCCTTCGAGTAATTCACAATTTTCCTCCGAGTAGTGCAGTCCTCTCTCCCGAGTAGTCTAGCCCTCTCCCTCGAGTAATTCATCATTTTACTCAGAGAAAATCAGCCCTCTCCCTCGCGGAGTCCAGCCCCCACCCACCAGTATTCCAGCCCTCTCACCAGAGTAGTCTAGCTCTCACGCACGAGTAGTCCAGCCCCGAGTAGTTCAATCCTTTCCCCCTAGTAATCCAGCCCCCTCCCCAATTATTACAGCCTTCACAACCGAGAAGCCCAGTCGACTCCCATGAGTATTCCAGGCCCACCCCGAGGAGTCCAGCCTCACCCCTGAGTCGTCCAGCCCTCACTCCGAGTAGTCTAGCCCTCTCCTTTGAGTAATTCGACCTTTCTCCTCCGAGTATTGCAGCTATCTCCCCCAAGAAGTGCAGCCTTTTCTTCCGAGAAGTTCAGCTCTATATCTCGAGTATCCAGCCCTCTTCTCCGAGCAGTCCAGCCCTCTCCCCTAAATATTCCAGCATTCCCCCCAGAGTAGTCCAGCTGTCTGCCCAGAGATGTTCAGCCCTTTCTCCCGAGTCATTCAGCCCTCTTCTCCGAGGAGTCTATTCCTTTCCCCCGAACAGATCAGCCCTCTCCCCCAAGCAGTCCATCCCTCGCCCCCAATTAGTCCAGCCCTCACCTTTAGTACTCTAGCCCTTTCATCTGAGTAGTACAGCGTACTCTCCCTACAAATACAGCTCTCTCCCGCGAGTAGTTCATCCCTCTTTCTCGCATAGTCCAGCTGTCTCTTCCGAGTAGTCCAGTTCTCTCTTCCGAGAATTCAAGCCCTCTCTATCAAGTCTTCCAGCCCTCTCCACCTAGTAGTTCATCTCTATGGGCACAGAATTTCAGCTCTCTCCCTAGAGAAGTCCTAAACTCTCTCCAAGTAGTTCATCTCTTTGGCCACAGAATTTCAGCTCTCTCACTGGAGAAGTCCTGCCCTCTCTCCGAGTAGTCCAACCTATTCCTGCAAGAAGTGCAACCCTCTCTTCCGAGTAGTCCAGCCCACTACACCGGGTATTCCAGCCCCCCCCCCCCCCCCCCCCCCCCCCCACTGAGTAGTCCAGCCGACTCCCCCGAATGATCCAACCCTTCCCCTGAGTAGTCCAGCCATCGACTCCGAGTAGTTCAGCCCTCTTCCCCGAATTGTCCAGCCTTCTCCATCGAGTAGTCCAGCCATCTGAACCAAGTAGTAGATCCATCTCTCCACTACCCACAGGCCACGACTGTCCTCCCTGCTACCGTACAGGCCAGCGACAAGCGGACCGTGGTGGAGGTGTTGGTAGCGTAGACGGTCACTGTTTTCGTGGACGACAATGTCGACCAGACAGTCAACAGCGTCTTGCCCGACCGCCTGCCAAGACCACTGTCATCAGTCAAGTTGCCTGACAACTGTATAGAACTGTCGATCGAAGCAGAGGCGCTAAGGGGAGGCAGAGACGCAGTGGAGGAGGGAACATTGTTCCTGCGGTCAAGTTTTATTTTCATCAAGAAGTTCTTCCTGCGACGGCCAGTGCAAGTCGCTGCGTTGGTGGCTGGTGGAGAGAAAGAAGCACCCCTTCAAGGTGAGAATCAGTTCTTGGCAACTGATCAATGTAATTTAATAGGGTAAATGATGAACGCATATGACGAACAGACCCAATCAGCTTCAGCCTGGGCGTTTCGGTTTAATTTACAGACCTTGCATTCAGACAGAAATCGTGCTTGAATGAATCAGCAGTACCATCTGTCAAAGCTGGAAGAAGATTTTAAGCACCCGACGATTGAACGCTTATTTGCTCTTGAAGATGTTACAATCAGGGTACACTAACACTACAGGGTAAAACGGATAATTGAATACGTGACGTCAGAATCAAGTGGTGTTCATGGCCCCGCTCTGCCTGCCCGTGACGTCACTGAAGCAACACAGCGAATATTGGCATATCCAGGCTGATCATTTTAGGCTCGACATTTTTGGGTATTCAAGTAGTTTATTTTTATTTAATATACTTAAACAAGCTATCATCTTGATGGACAGATCTCTGATGATTTTTGTCAGATGGCTGAAACGAAAAGCTCAAAGTTTGTTTACTTTTCATATGTGTTTCTTTGGTAAATACTTTCATGTTTTACTTTTCGTAAATCGGACAGTGGATACAATTGTAAATCTATGGAGATAAGAGGTATTTTTTGACGAAATCCAGTATAATTTCATTTTGCAATTATCGAATTTTAGGACACCAATATTCTTTCATCGTTGTACAAATCTGGAAGCAAGGCGTTTTTTTATATTTTCAAAGAAACTCATCAAAATGAGCCGGACACATTTGCTCGTTGTTCAAATTAAAGGCATCCTGACGGCCTGTAGCCAGCAGCCACTGTGAACTGCACAGCATGGCATAATGAAACTAGTCGCTTTGAGAGTATAAGTCACAATTGGATGACGGAACACCGAATAGCCGTTTTGGCACCAGTGACACCAAAGAAACGATCACGCGAACACTGCCATAGGTAAAAATCGCTGTAGTAAAATTAGCAGCATAATTAACAGCAGGTGATAATTTATCCGGTTTACCCTGTAGTGTTAGTGTACCCTGGTTACAATAGTTGGACACCTATACTTGCAAACAAGGCGGGACAGGATACTGTATCTAGAATACTGTAACTACATTACTATATCTAGAATGCTGGATCTAGAATACTGTACATAGAATACTGTATCTAGGCACAGTTTCACAATATTTTGTCCAAAACCCTTTTCGTAAATCTGTCAAACTAATGAAAAGAAGTAGCTAGACACTGATGTTGCCTGATGTAGAGCAACAGGAACTGGGGAAAAATATATCTTGCGTGTTCAGAAATTTATATAAAAGAAGACATTAGGAGAATTAGATAAGTCACGCTGTATACATCCAGATAAAGGACATTACCTATTTTTTCTAGTGTTGTTGTACAGTCGGGTTAAATGACTAATTTACAGTCGGGTTAAATGACTAATTTAACCCGACTGTAAGACTTCCGCATTTCTGTGAAAGAACTTGCTCAGATGGATGTAAAACCACTGGACTGCATAAAACGGTGTTATAAAAGGCCTTTGCATGTGTTTTCATCAGCTGCCTTCGACGCAATAAGTGATCAGAAGGCCTTTGCAGGGTTTTTTCATTAGCTGCCTTCGACGCAATAGGTGATCAGCAGGCCTTTGCAGGTGTTTTTATCAGCTGCCTCCAACGCAATGAGTGAACAGAGGGCCTTTGCATGGGCTTTCATCAGCTGCCTTTGACGCAATCAGTGAACAGAGGGCCTTTGCAGGTGTTGTCATCGGCTGCCTTCAAAGCAATGAGTGAACAGAGGGCCTTTGCTGGTGTTTTAATCAGTTGCCTTCAATGGAATGAGTGAACAGAGGGCCTTCACAGGTGTTTTCATCAGCTGCCTTCAAAGCAATGAGTGAACAAAGGGCCTTTGCAGATATTGTCATCAGCTGCCTTCGACGCAATGAGTGAACAGAAGGCATTTACAGGTGTTGTCATCAGCTGCTCTCGAAGCAATAAGTGAACAGAAGGCTTTAGCAGGTGTTTTCATCGGCTGCCTTCGAAGCGATGAGTAAACAGAGCCTTTGCAGGTATTTTCATCAGCTGCCTTCGACGCAATGATTGAACAGAGGGCCTTTGCAGGAATTTTCATTAGCTGCCTTCGACGCAATGATTGAACAGAGGGCCTTTGCAGGTGCTTTCATCAGCTGCCTTCAACGCAATGAGTGAACAGAGGGCCTTAACAGATGTTCTCATCAGCTGCATTCGACGCAATGATTGAACAGAGGGCCTTTGCAGATGTTGTCATCAGCTGCCTTTAATGCAATGAGTAAACAAAGGGCCTTTGCAGGTGTTTGCATCAGCTGCCTTCGACCCAATGAGTGAAAAGAGGACCTTTGCATGTGTTTTCATCAGCTGTCTTCAAAGCAATGCGTGAACAGAGGGCCTTTGCATGTATTTTCATCTGCTGCCTATGACGCGATGTGTGAACATATAGCCTTTGTTGGTGTTTTCTTCAGCTGCCGTCAACGCAATGATTGAACAGACGGCCTTTACAGGCGTTGTCATCAGCTGCCTTTGATGCAATGAGTAAACAGAGGGCATTTGCAGGTGTTTCCATCCGCTGCCTTCGAAGCAATAAGTGAACAGAGGGCCTTTGCAGATATTGGCATCAGCTGTCTCCGATGCAATGAGTGAACCGAGAGCCTTTGTAGGTGTTTTCATCAGTTGCCTTAAATGCAATGAGTAAACAAAAGGTCATTGTAGGTATTTTCGTCAGCTGCCTTCGGCGCAAGGAGTGAAAAAAGGGCCTTCGCAGGTATTTTCATAAGCTGCATTCGAGGCAATGATTGATCAGAGGGCCCTTGCAGCTGTCTTCATCAGCTGCTTCCGATGCAAGGAGTGAACAGAGGGCCTTTGCATGTGTTTTCATCAGCTGCCTTCAACGCAATGAGTGAACAGAAGGCCTTTGTAGGTGTTTTCATCAGCTGCCTTCAATGCAATGAGTGAACAGAGGGCCTCCACAGGTATTTTCATCAGCTGCATTCGAAGCAATGGGTGAACAAAGAGCCTTAGCAGGTATTGTCATCAAATGCCTTCGACGCAATGATGGAACAGAGTGCCTTTATAGGTATTGTCATCAGCTGCCTTCGACGCAATGATTGAACGGAGGGCCTTCGCATGTGTTTTCATAAGCTGCCTACGAAGCAATGCAGGTATTTTCATCATCTGCCTTCGACTCAATGAGTGAACATAGGGCCTTTGCAGTGAACAGCTGCCTACGAAGCAATGCAGGTATTTTCATCAGCTGCCTTCGACTCAATGAGTAAACAGAGGGCCTTTGAAGGTTTTTCATCAGCTGCTTTCGACGCAATGAGTAAACAGAGGGCCTTTGCAGGTGTTTTCATCAGCTGTCTCCGAAGCAATGAGTGAACAAAGGGACTTGCAGGTCCTGTCTTCAGCTGCTTTCGACGCAATAAGTAAACAGAGAGCCTCTACAGGTGTTGTCATCAGCTGCCTTCGATGCAATGAATGAACAGAGGACCTTTGCAGGTTTTGTCATCTGCTGCCTTCGACGCAATGAGTGAACAAAGGGCCTTTTCATGTGTTTTCATCAGCTGCATTCGACGCAATGATTGAACAGGAGGCCTATGCAGGTATTCTTATCAGCTGTCTTCGACGCAATGAGTGAACAGAGGGCCTTTGCTGGTGTTTTCATAAGCTGATTTCGACGCAATGATTGAACAGAGGGCCTTTGCAGGTGTCTGCATCCGCCTTCGACGTAATGAGTGAACAAAGGGCCTTTGCAGGTGTTTTCATTAGCTGCCTTTGACGTGACGGTTGGACGAAGGGCCTTTGCAGGTGTTGTCATCGGCTGCCTTCGACGCAATGAGTGAATAGAGGGCTTTGCGGGTGTTGTCATCAGCTGCCTTCGACGCAATGAGTGAACAAAAGGCCTTTGCAGGTGTTTTCATCAGCTGCCTTCCAAGCAATGAGAAAACACGGGGCCTTTGCAGTTGTTTTCATCAGCTGCCTTCGCCACAATGATTGGACAGAGGGCTTTTGAAGGTGTTGTCATCAGCTGCCTTCGACGCAATGAGTGAACAGAGGGCCTTTGCAGGTGTTGTCATTAGCAGCCTTCGACGCAATGAGTGAACAGAGGGTTTTGTTTGCAGGTATTGTCATCAGCTGCCTTCGACGCAACGAGTAAACAGAGGGCCTTGCAGGTGTTGTCATCTGCTACCTTCGACGCAATGAATGAACAAAGGGCCTTCGCAGTTGTTTTCATCCGCTGGCTTCGCAGTAATGAGTGAACAGAAGTCCTTTGCAGGTGTTTTCATCAGCTGCCTAGGACGCAATGATTGAACAGAGGGCTTTTGCAGGTGTTGTCATCAGCCTTCGGCGTAATGAGTGAACAGAGGGCCATTGCAGGTGTTTTTATTAGCTGTGTTCGACGTAACGATTGGACAAAGAGCCTTTGCAGGTGTTGTCATCAGCTGCCATTCGACGCAATGAGTGAACAGTGGACCTTGCACGTGGTGTCATCAGCTGCCTTCGACTCAATGAGTGAACATAGGGACTTTGCAGGTGTTGTTATCAGTTGCCTTCAAAGCAATGACTGAACAGAGGGCCTCTGCTGGTGTTTCCATCAGCTGCCTTCAATGCAATGAGTTAACAGAGGGCCTTCGCCGGTGTTTTCATCAGCTGCCTTCGAAGCAATGAGTGAACAAAGGGTCTTAGCAGGTATTGTCATCAGCTGCCTTCGACGCAATGTGGGAACAGAGGGCCTTTACAGTTGTTGTCATCAGCTGCCTTTAAAGCAATGAGTGAACAGAGGGCCTTTGCAGGTGTTTTCCTCAGCTGCCTTTGAAGCAATGGATTAACAGAGTGCCTTTGCAGGTGTTTTCATCAATTGCATTCGACGCAATGGGTGAACAGGGGGCCTTTGCAGGTGTTTTCATCAGCTGCATTCGACGCAATGAGTGAACAGAGGGTTTTTGCGGGTGTTTTTAACAGCTGCCTCCGAAGCAATGAGTGAACAAAGGGACTTTGCAGGTCTTGTCAACCTCTGCCTTCGACGCAATGAGTAAACAGAGGGCCTTTACAGGTGTTGTTATCAGCTGCCTTTGAAGCAATGAGTGAACAGAGGGCCTTTGCAGTGGTGTCATCAACTGCCTTCAATGCAATGAGTGAACAGAGGGCATTTTCATGTGTTTTCATTAGCTGCCTATGACGCAATGATTGAACAGAAGCCTTTGCAGGTGTTTTCAGCAGGTGGCTTCGACGCAATGAGTGAACAGAGGGCCTTTGCAGGTGTTTTCATGAGCTGCCTTCGACGCAATGATTGAACAGAGGGCCTTTGCAGGTGTTGTCATCTGCTGCCTTCAATGCAATGAGTGAGCATAGGGTCTTTGCAGGTGTTTTCATCAACTGCCTGTGACGCAACGAGTTAAAAAAAGGCCTTTGTGGGTGTTTTCATCAGCTGCCTTAGATGCAATGATCGAACAGAGGGCCTTTGCAGGTGTTTTCATCTGCTGCCTGCGACGCAATGAGTGAACAGAGGGCCTTTGCAGGGGTTTTCATCAGCTTCCTTCATAGCAATGAGTAAACAGAGGGCTTTTGCAAGTGTTGTCATCAGCTGCCTTCGACGCAACGAGTGAACAAAGGGCCTTTGCAGGTGTTGTTATCAGCTGCCTCATACGCAATGAGTGAACATAAGGCCTTTGCATGTGTTTTCATAAGCTGCTTCCAACGCAATGAGTGAACAAAGGGCCTCTGCAAGTGTTGTCATCAGATGCCTTCTTCGCAATGAGTGAAACAACAATTCAGGATATCCACAAGATGAAGTCAATTGTTTATATGGTGTGGGCCAAACTGCGTCATTATCCATGGCAGTTTCAGATAAGAAACTCACAAAAGACCTTCAACTTGGTTAGGCTTGGCTATTGTCTTATAATTCCCATTAAATACTGAAATCACATCAGCGGCCAGCCCACATTCATCGTCGTCTTTCCACGGATGAATGCCTAAATAGTTAGTATAGAATAGTAGTAGGTCTGACTGGGAATGAAAAGTCCATTCTATCATCACTTCAAAATTAAGTTTGAAGTACAACTATCCCGCCTTGATGTGGTGCCCATCATACATATGCTGCCGGTCGCTGGTTGCTCCTAACAAGTTTGTTGTCACATTCGGCGTTAATAGTCCTTCCGACACATTTTCTTAGTAAGAAGGTGGATGAGTCTCTCAAATTTTGTCGAGGCGATTTCCAAATGTGTTGACGTGATTACTACTAACAACATCATGTGGTAAACGAATCCAAATTATTGGTATCTTGATTGGAAAAAAGGTTTTGGCAACTTATGTTCTGAATGGTTTTCGCTGTAGGTTTTGTCCGTTATTTCTATTCCTCGGGTTATGATTTCTGTCGAAGAGTCTTTCGGGACTAGCTCGAATAAAACCATTTAGGCATTTTAAATCCTGAAATCCTATCAGAAGTCCTATAAGTCGTTTTCTTTTAAAGGATTTTCTGAGTTCGGCGGGTCGTTGAGGACGTGTTTCAGGTCTTAGTTATGGAATATTGTTGTTGCTCGGTGTAGAACATGTTCCATCTTGTCAATATTCACTCATAGGTGAAAGGACAAAAATTGGGTTGCAAATACCAAATGGGGCCTAACAACTGGTGTCTATAACAAAGCAAGATATTTCTGGACTCGCAGTTGAAATTTCTGGACATGCAGTACAGCCATGGACTCGATTACCTTTCTTGTAGCTCAATTCCACTTGGTTCCTCCACTTGAGATCTTTGGTGATTAACATTCCAAGATCTCGTAGTTGGTCCAGTCATGTGCTAGAATACCATCAAGTAGTCAGAATTTATATTGTGTGTTCCAATGTGCATAACAGAACTTGTTTGCATTTTACAACACAAGATGTTTGCATCGAGATGATGCAGTGCATTGAAGAGCTCTTTGTGCACGTGTTGGCTAATATGTTGTCTAATGATGCAGTACCTTGAAGAGCTCTTTCTGCACGTGTTGTCTAATAATGTTGTCTAATGATGCAGTACCTTGAAGAGCTCTTTCTGGACGTGTTGTCTAATGATATTGTCCAATGATGTAGTACCTTGAAGAGCTCTTTCTGCCCGTGTTGTCTAATGATGTTGTCTAATGATGCAGTACCTTGAAAAGCTCTTTCTGCACGTGTTGAATACTTTATTGAACGGTGGAATGTCATGCTGCATCTACATTTCTATGGATGATGATAACTGAGCACTGGTGTGGAATGTACCCTATTTTGTGGGATTTGCTGGTCCTGTCACTCACCAGAAGCACACGTGTAGAAGGTTGAGGATGTGATGAGCAGCAAAGCGGGTTTGGTGCTGGTGGTGTACGACACAAAGAAGAAGCGCTCTGAAAAATGTGGGTAAGATACTCTGAGCAGCAGAAATAGCTTGGTGCGGCTGGACACACTTTGAAACAAGAGGGATATGCAACGGGTAGCAGCAGAGCTGATTTGGTGATGCTGGTGTGCAACAAAAGAAAAAGATCGCTGAAACAAGGGGGATAAGAAACAGGGAGCAGCAGAGCTGGTTATGAGCTGTACTATGGTTCGGTATTGCATTTATTAGGCCACTGATTACCCGTAACACGGACGAGTTTCGGTGCATGCAAGATACCACTTCAAAACAAATTGAAATGTTCTGGGGATCGAAAGCGTAAGAACCGTATTTGATTAAAAATTGTAGTAACTGGAAACTATAAATTAAAAGCTTCCTCGTAGCTCCCTCTTGCGCATCTGCTTATTAATATGTTGAAGTAACCTAACTTTTAATTTCATAAGCCGTTCGTTCCCTAGAATTTTGATGAGAACTTTATTGCATCATTTTGAAAAATTTAAATGTTTCCTCCTGCTATACGCGTAGTCTGAATAGATGGCGGAATATATTCCCATCATCAAACTGCCATGTTGGATATACATTTTACAAGGATTTGTGATTCCTAACAAAACATTAGATGTTCACCTAGAAGTGAGCAACTGCAATGTGGGAAAAACAGTAAAGTAGGCTCATCAAAACGATTCGCAAACACTGTTTGATGTAGTCCTCGAGTTAGAATCCAGGTTGTAACATGAGTTGCTAAGAAAATCTGCCCTTAGGCGTTGAATCAAATGTATAAACACCTTTTTAGGAATTCCTGCAGAATAAATATGAATGGGCAATCACTTTCATGTTTTTAATCAAAACCTCCAGATCGAGGGGATGTAATTGACGTATGTTTCTCACAAAATTTATATTTTTTATCAAATGTATATGGAAATTATATAGTTATTCTTCCTCACTGCAAAATAACATTTTATCGCTACGATATCAGCATACCTTGTCGTTTCCTAGCCGGCAGTTCCCCTGTACTGCCCTTATTGCTTCTGTCGTGGTGGTCGTCGATCTCGTCATTGATGCTGTCTTTGTTGTCATATCTTGTAGGACTTCCTGGGCTTCGCTCACCCAGGGCTACATCCTCTACCGCCTCTTCTAGAGCGCTCCCTACAAAGGTTCGCATTTCAATGTTGGTCTCATTGGACCCTAGGTCCTCCAGAGCGTTTAGAAGTAAGATCTTGGGCGCGTCCCCAGAAGCAATCTCCACAGAGATGGGTGGAAGATTTGATTTTTTTTCATTCATGGATTTTGTTGCCGATGGATTTGACACAAGAGACCGGATTGCAGCAAGAGTATATGGAGCACCCTCGGCCAGTGTTCTCATGCTGGAATTATCAAACTCCACAAGGTTGGCTCCCACTACGCAGCGTAGGTACACAAGGCCAACAAGTGCTAGGAGCAGTACAACCTCTGAATGCGACATCTGTGAAAAAAAAGAGAGAATGATGCAAATACAGTAGGTAAATATGTGCTAGTTGCCGGGTTAATTTCCAACACCCTATGCATCAGAGTGAAGTTGTGAGATTTTGAAATCACGCAGTGATTGCTTGCCCCAAATATGTATTTAAAATAATGATGGGGCAGCTGAATGTTAAGATACTATCAGTTAGACTTCAAAAAAGCAAATTTTTTTGCGAATCTTGAAGGTTACATTTTAAAACTTGCTGTAAAATTACATAAAATAAAGCCCAGACTCATTGTTTTTATCTGTCTCTCTGTTTGTCTCTAACTGTGATTTGGGAGTTTTATAGACAATAAGCTCATGACCACTAACCATCTGAGAATTAATTAAGAAATTAAACGCGACACAGATTTTAAGATTTGAGCGAGTGCAATTGTATTTTTTTCGATTTAATCCATTGAGCAGTGCCAATTGGAACCAATTCTAAGAGATAACAGTTATTGCAATTTCGCTCAACCCAACCACAGTTACGATACAATATGAATTATTGAATCTATTTTTTACTACCAACTCACTGTCTTATTCGCCACTCAGCCCAGAGAAATAGTGTGGGATATTTCACTTTTAACTAGTATCTCTGCTGGGACAGTGACTCACTGAAGGGTGGGGCGCTGGTGCCCTGTCAGCCTCTCACCTTTCGCATGTAGAGCGGATACAGAGTAACTGCCACCGAGCCCATGCCAGAAGGGACACTCTCTACTCATGCTGTGACATTCTATTTAACTCTAGATTACTTGCAATGCAAACAGGAAAGTTGTTGGCAATTTATCTTCACGCAATGAAATGTAATTCTCATATCCAAACTCTCGGTATTAAATGGTCGCGATCAATCGGTATATGACCCAATTTAATCTTCGTCACGCCTTGCTTCCAACATCTTTGCTCGGAATTCTTCATCTTGCTGACAATCAGAAGTAATTAGCCTACATTTGCGTGTCTCACTTGCATTATTATAGTCATTGTAAAAGGCTTAATTTAACTTGCCATTATTTGTCCCTATTTTGCCGTCCTGTAAAATGTTCATGTAAAGAGCTATCAAACTTACTCATATGGGCTGGTATTATTCGGTAGTTCCTTCTTATACTTCAATAAAGGATTTATATGTATAATGGTAGGCCAGTCGAGTAGAGTATGGATTTGATGAGTCTTGGGTTAAGTGCAGTACCCTAAAGAACATAAAGATGTCGTCATAGATAAGAGGAAAATTAACAGATTGGACTTCAGCCGCTAGGAAAATTTTGCATCGGAATCTCATTTTAGTATCGCTTTACTAGCATCATGTGTTGTGTAGCCTTGTTGACCCGACCAGAAATCCACTGGTCAACAGTTTACACTTCAGAACCATTCACAGGCATTATCTCCCACGCGCATACTACATGAAATTCCTTCAAATGGAAGCCCCGTTAGCACTAAAGTTAATAGGATAAGTGAATTGGCAATCCAAGCCTTGGGCACTCTTGTAATCGTCAAAAAGCTACAATTCTTACTTCAAGAAGCAGCTTGGTTTGATGCACGCTTCAACAAGTGCTTCTTTTACCCTCCCTGGCGCCCGACTGTGGCCCAAAGTTGTTCTGGAAACTTCTCGGCAACCTGCATGAACTCAAACTCAATCGGCAATACAACGATCCTAACAGGATCGTTTTTTTTTGTCCACGATACCCCCAAATAAGGAGGGTTGTGATTGAAGGTCAGCGCTTACGTTCATAGGCGTCCAGTCATCATCACAGGGCCTAAACTCACTGAAGTTAGTCTTAATATTAATCAAATGTTATGAACTCACCGGGGAGTCCTGTTTACAGAAACAAAGAATCTCATATCGACCTATAAGAGACAAAATGGTAACTCTTGTTCCTACTTTCATGATAAGACGCTTCGAACTTCCTCATCACGCTAGTCTATTATTTGAACTCTTTTCCCTTATGTTCACCCTGTGTGACCGCAACCGACAACGGGACATTCCCACCCGTTAGGTGGTGTTGAAAGAGACTTTTTGCATCACCTCTACTTCTTGGGGTTCAACATTACTGATCACTATTCAAATGTAATCCTATCAAATCATTTATTATAGCCACACATAACTGAAATATAATACGACAAACATACACGATCACACACTCGCACACTAATAAACATGCATACAAATAAGAAAAAGTCCCAAATTGTAATTTCATGAAAACTGCTCTAGAGGTACAGAATGAAGAACAGTTGGTGATTAGTTTACGGAGTATTTACAAAAGTTATCTAAAGTACTCTCCGCCCTAGGTTTCAGAGTTACAAAGCGATCGATTGATGTGCTTTTATCACGAACAGCGTGACGACTTATGTTAGATAAAGTTATTCTTGTAATTGATTGGTTAGGTTTTCCAATTGCTCTTGGAGATATGAGGAATAGTTTGGTTATGTCTGCAATATTGTGGTTTAGATTATGTTCAGGGGGTCTCTCTCCATCGGAATGCTGACGCCAGCCTAGCTTGGTGAGCTCTCCGTAGAGTACGCAGTTTTGTTTTTCAGGATTTAAGGATTTATAGTTTTTTTAGGAATAATGACGTGTTGACAAAATTACAGAAATATCAGAATACACAGATGATACGTACCAAGTCTTGGTCAGCGTGAGCGGTTCTGAAGACACCATTTTCTACTTAGATGAATTTGATATTAACTTATAACTAAGGTTGGGGAGTAAGTTTGCCTCTACATTCCACAAACCGATGGGACCCCGGTATTGCAGTTGGTCACGACGAGGACATGAATAAGTGTACCGTAATACAAAGACAAGTGTATTATGTGAAGGTCGCACTTACAATGTTTAGTACGAGAAGAAGTGTCCTGTAATACACCGATAAGTGTTTCAAGTAAAGGTCGCACTAACTATGTTTATGTCAAGAAGAAGTGTCCTGCAATACACAGAAAAGTGTTTCATGTAAAGGTCGCACTTACTATGTTTAGGTCAAGAAGAAGTGTCCAGCAATACACAGATAACTGTTTCATGTAAAGGACGCATTTACTATGTTTAGGTCAAGAAGAAGTGTCCCGTATTACACAGATAAGTGTTTCATGTAAAGGTTGCACTTACTATGTTTAGGTCAAGAAGAAGTGTCCTGCAATACACAGAGAAGTGTTTCATGTAAAGGTCGCACTTACTATGTTTAAGTCAAGAAGAGGCGTCCCGCAATACTTATATAAGTGTTTCATGTAAAGGTCGCACTTACTATGTTTAGGTCAAGAAGAAGTGTCCTGCAATACACAGATAAGTGTTTCATGCAAAGGTCGCACTTACTATGTTTAGGCCAAGAAGAAGTGTCCTGTAATACACAGATAAGTGTTTCATGTAGAGGTCGCACTTACTATGTTTAGGTCAAGAAGAAGTGTCCTGCAATACACAGATAACTGTTTCATGTATAGGACGCATTTACTATGTTTAGGTCAAGAAGAAGTGTCCTGCAATACACAGAGTAGTGTTTCATGTAAAGGTCGCACTTACTATGTTTAGGTCAAGAAGAAGCGTCCCGCAATACTTATATAAGTGTTTCATGTAAAGGTCGCACTTACTATGTTTAGGTCAAGAAGAAGTGTCCCGTATTACACAGATAAGTGTTTCATGTAAAGGTTGCACTTACTATGTTTAGGTCAAGAAGAAGTGTCCTGCAATACACAGAGAAGTGTTTCATGTAAAGGTCGCACTTACTATGTTTAGGTCAAGAAGAGGCGTCCCGCAATACTTATATAAGTGTTTCATGTAAAGGTCGCACTTACTATGTTTAGGTCAAGAAGAAGTGTCCTGCAATACACAGATAAGTGTTTCATGCAAAGGTCGCACTTACTATGTTTAGGCCAAGAAGAAGTGTCCTGTAATACACAGATAAGTGGTTCATGTAGAGGTCGCACTTGATATGTTTAGGTCAAGAAGAAGTGTCCTGTAATACAAAGATAAGTGTTTCATGTGAAGGTCGCACGTAATATGTTTAGGTCAAGAAGAAGTGTCCTGTAATACAGAGATAAGTATTCCATGTGAAGGTGGCACTTACTATGTTTAGGTCAAGAATAAGTATCCTATGAAACACAGATAAGTGTTTCATGTAAAGGGCGCACTTACTATGTTTAGGTCAAGGAGAAGTGTCCTGCAATACACAGATAAGTGTTTTATGGAAAGGTCGCACTTACTATGTTTAGGTCAAGAAGAAGTGTCCTGCAATACATAGATAAGTGTTTCGTGTAAAGGTTGCACTTACAATGTTTAGGTCAAGAAGAAGTGTCCTGCAATACACAGATAAGTGTTTCATGTGAAGGTCGCACTTACTATGTTTAGGTCAAGAAGAAGTGTCCTGTAATAGACATAAGTGTTCCATGTAAAACACGCACCTAATATGTTTAGGTCAAGAAGAAGTGTCATGCAATACACAGATAAGTGTTTCATGTAAAGGTCGCACTACTATGTTTAGGTCAAGAAGAAGTGTCCTGGAATACACAGATATTTGTTTCATGTAATGTTCGCAGTTACTATGTTTAGGCTAGGAAGAAGTGTCATGCAATACACAGAGTAGTGTTTCATGTAAAGGTCGCACTTACTATGTTTAGCTCAAGAAGAAGTGTCCTGCAATACACAGATAAGTGTTTTATGTAAAGGTCGCACTTACTATGTTCAGGTCAAGAAGAAGTGTCCTGTAATACACAGATAAATGTTTTATGGAAAGGTCGCACTTACTATGTTTAGGTCAAGAAGAAGTGTCCTGCAATACACAGATAAGTGTTTCATGTGCAGGTCGCACTTACTATGTTTAGGTCAAGAAGAAGTGTCCTGTAATACAGATAAGTGTTTCATGTATAACACGCACCTACTATGTTTAGGTCAAGAAGAAGTGTCATGCAATACACAGATAAGTGTTTCATGTAAAGGTCGCACTCACTATGTTTAGGTCAAGAAGAAGTGTCCTGCAATACACAGATAAGGGTTTCATGTAAAGGTCGCACTTACTATGTTTAGGTCAAGAAGAAGTGTCCTGTAATACACAGACATGTGTTTTATGGAAAGGTCGCACTTACTATGTTTAGGTCAAGAAGGAGTGTACTGTAGTACACAGATAAGTGCTTATGTTAAGATCGCACTTACTATATTTTCTCGCTTGTTCAGGTTCATGAACGTCACCCCGAACGAGCGACGAAGATGTGACGTGATGAATAATCATTTTAATCATGATTGAACGAGTTAAAAACTCCTCTCTGTCCAAATGTTCTTATCGAGGCTCTCCTGTGTCAAATATTCGTATTTGAGCTGTGCACGACGCTACAATCGGCATCGCATGTTTATGTACCGACTGTTCTGTTTAGCTGCGAGCATGACCATGTTACGACTGTTCTGTTCAGCTACGTGCGTGATCATGTTACGAATGTTCTGTTCAGCTGCGAGCGTGACCATGTTACGACTGTTCTGTTCAGCTGCTAGCGTGACCATGTTACCACTGTTCTGTTCAGCTGCTAACGTGAAATCGTTTGCCCACGAGATTTGTGTTGCCGTTTTAGAGGTGAACACACCTAAGTACGTGTTAAGCGTGAGAACATTCACGGTGAGCTAATTAACATGAGGCAAAACACCTCAGCTTCGGTCATGGTGGTTGAGTGGATGGCTCTCCCAGCTGCAATGCTCTGTTGCGACAGGTTGTGTTCGAGCTTAGAAAATCACCATGGCCTTTTGTACTGTGAGGCTGTGCATCTCTTTATATCCAAATTAAAGGTGGCAGACGATAGCATTTTTTATCTTGGTAGACTGAATACCATTGACCTTCCTATGATTTGAAGACGGCTTCATTTTGTCTCATGATGATGCAGAACACACGGTTCAGCGCACTCACTTTTATTCACGTTGTAATGGTGAAGGTTTACATTGATTGTTACATGACTGGCGCCGTTTGTGATTCGCGCCGGACCAGCGTTCGTGTCACTTAAACAATGCTCCGAACGTGATGAATCTCAAGTTAAGCGGTGGTTAATCTAAAGTTAAACTGGGATTAATCTCAAGTAAAGCGAAGGTTAATATCAAGTTAAGCTGTGGTTAATCCCAAGTTAAGCTTTGATTAATCTCAAGTTAAGCTGTGGTTAATCTCAAGTTAAGCGGTGTTTAATCTCAAGTTAAACGGTGGTTAATCTCAAGTTAATCGGTGGTTAATATCAAATTAAGCTGTGGTTAATCTCAAGTTAAGCTGTGGTTAATCTCAAGTTCAGCTGTGATTAATCTCAAGTTAAGCGGTGGTTAGTATCAAGTTCAGCTGTGGTCAATCCTGATTCAATTATTTCATTCATGGGATATTTAACCTCACTCCTTCCTGTCTCCTTTAACCCCCTTAACCTCTCCTTCTCCATGGCTGCCTCTTTATTCTGAGCTATTTAGTCTCTTATTCGTTGCACTAAGTATTATGGAGTGTACTTCAAGCGAACAGATCGAATGTATTCGAGCAATGACTAACGTATCTAAAGCTCTAGATACAAACGGAGTGACTAGGAACAATGTATACAAAATCATTGGGAAATGGTTATCACTCGAAATCACGCGCAATTTCTTCACGTATAGAGTTGTCGAGTAATGGAACAAACTTCCAGCGGAGGTTGTAAACAGCAAAAAAATCGAAACGTTTGAGTCGCGGCTCGATAAGTTCTACATAAATCACCGATAAACAGCTAAGTCGTTCCCTTTCCTGTTGTTATGAAAAAACATAAATGGCACATGAAGCTCTCTTAGACGTTTTACTCCAGAATTAACCCACTTGCTATCAAAAGGTAACTTAGTTTGGGCCAATAAGCCTGTTGTTGTCTATTTACACTTGTAAACACTTGTAATACTCTGCTCACTACCTATTCTGGCAGGTTCCTTTCCAACCGTTATGTCCTTAAGATCAAAACAGGTCACATATCTGCTACAAAACCATATAAACTATCTTCCCAACATCCTATATCACTGTAGTCCAGTATCGGTGCCTTTTACTCACGATTTGCCAAAACAATGATCACATTCTGGCGAACAATACCGGCATTGTTTTTATTTTGCATGTATGACGCTTCCATGATGCCTTCTTAACTTTCACACTGTGCCTGTTTTCATTTTTTTTCATCATTGCAGCCTTCATTTTTTGGATCATCAACTTCTGAATTTTTTTGGAGGGGATCACTTGCTTTTGAATTTTGAAAAATTAGACACACACAGTAATCATTAGAAAATTTTATCTCTTCACAGCTCCCAAGATCATCTTTCACATAGATTGCAACACCACCACACTCCCTATTTTTGCGATCACTTCTAAACGAAGTGTAATTTCCAAAATGCAGCTCAGCTGATAAAACATTGTCATTTATGTGTGTCTCCGTCAGGAAAGAGAAAAGTGAATCACAATCAGATAGAATGTCTTGGATCAACTTTAATTCGCCTTACTAGTGGGTGTCATGAAGGCGTTGCTAATTTGAGAAGAGCTATTTATTCAAATTAGTTTAATTTTGTTTCATTCATTTTGGAGAGTGTTTCTTCTATTGCCTCTGCGTTGGCGGCTCTCTTCTATTACCTTTGCGTTGGCGGCTCTCTTATATTACCTCTGCGTTAGCGGCTCTCATCTATTACCTCTGCGTTAGCGGCTCTCTCATATTACCTCTGCATTGGCGGCTCTCATCGGAGGGAGCGTTGATTCGCATTAACAATTGACAAGGTCCTCCAGTGTTTCTAAAATATATGTCTTCCGTGACTCATTCATAGCCCAACTGGATGGAACAGATTCTCAAGTGTTTCTAAAAAAAAAGTTTTCCGTGACTCGTTTATAGCCTAACTGGATGGAAACTTACATTGGAACGAGCCTGAACAGAAAATTGTGTTCGAACTGGGGGTGGGATTTATGTCGAAGATTGAACTAACACTTCCTAACATAATTAAACATAACTTCACTGCAGATAGAATCATTCCTGTGAGGTTCAGAATTATTGTGCACACTGCCACGATAGGCGGTCGACAGGTTAGGTCTTATTTCGGGGATAGGAGAATAAGGCACAAAGGAAGTAGATCCCTGATAGATTAGTATGTTTCGGGGTCGATGTTAAGCGGCATAGACGGTATTCTTGGTACGTTTATGCTGGAGATATGGTAAGCCAGTAGGAGAGGTATTCGTGGTACTCTTTTGCTGGAGATATGGTAAGCTATTAGCTAAGTAAGATATTCTTGTTACGTTTATGCTGGAGATATGGTACGCTATTGGGTAAGGTGGTCTTGGCTCAATTTTGCTGGAGATACGGTAAGCCATTAGGTGAGGTATTCTTGGTACGTTTATGCAGGATATACGGTAAGCTATTAGGCAAGGTATTCTTGGTACGTTTATGCTGGAGATATGGTAAGACATTAGGTATGGTATTCTTGGCACGTTTGTGCTGGATATACGGTAAGCAATTAGGTAAGGTATTCGTATTACGTGTACGCAGGAAATGTGGTAAGCTATTAGGTAAGGTATTCATGGTACGTTTATGCTGGATATACGGTAAGCCATTAGGTAAGGTAATCTTGTCACGTTTCTGCTGGAGACATGGCAAGCCAATAGGTAAGGTATCCATGGTACGTTCATGCTGGATATACGGTAAGACATTAGGTAAGGTATTCTTGGTACGTTTATGCTGGAGAAATGGTACGCTATTAGGTAAGGTAATTTTGATACGTTTATGCTGGATATACGGTAAGCCATTAGGTAAGGTAATCTTGGTGCGTTTATGCTGGAGATATGGCACGTTATTAGGTAAGGTAATTTTGGTACGTTTATGCTATAGATATGGTAATCTATTAGGATAGGTAATCTTGGCACGTTTTGCTTGGATATACGGTGTGTCATTAGGTAAGGTATTCTTGGTACGTTTATTCTGGATATACGGTAAGCCATTAGGTAAGGTAATCTTGGCACGTTTTTGCTGGAGAAATGGTAAGTCGTTAGGTAAGGTATCCTTGGTACGTTTATGCTGGAGATATGGTACGCTATTAGGAAACTACACACCATTTCGTAATATATGGGAACATTTGAATAAAACATTTTTTTTTAAATAGTCTTTAGTCAGGAGTCAAATGACAAATATACCTCACTGCGAATAGTCAATAACACAACACCTACGAAATGAAAATAAATAAATAGAACGGATGTCGGTCAGTTCACTCTTCAAGCAGAATTTGTTGAACCGTCCAGCGAAGACTAGTGAAGCGCGACATCTAATTGACACATTTAAGGAAAGGTGCTGCGAGTACTAGACAAGCTGCTGAAACGCTGACCGTAACTCGGGTGTCCGTACGTAGGTAGTCACCGTTTTGGTTGAGAACGAAGTTGTCCAGACGGTCAAAACGGATCGAGGGTTCCGTGGCCCGACGTCACTCTCCCTCCTGGAAGTTTCTTCGTCAAAGGAGGCCTCCAGAAGCGATGAGTCTTGGTTTGGTTGACCGAGCAGCAGAGGGCGGAAGTATCGACGCTTCCGGCCAGTGCAGTTATCTTTGGTGACTTTGACTTCGGGAGAATGAGTAACTTCTATTAGAAGAACCTTAATCAAGCAAAATATTTCATTATTACCCCTCCTGTGAGAGAAGTACGAATTTCTAAATAGAGAACCATAATTGGAGCATTTCAATATCACCTATCCTTCGGGAGAACAAGGAACTTCACCCATTACCAAGAATTTGGCGTATTAACATGGAACATCATATGTATGGAATGTTATTCATATATTACATCTTATACACTGAACTCTGCTAGTTTTGAATTAATATTTTTGCTATTGAAATGTCCTGGATAAATAATTTACATCAAACAGCGTCGTAATTTGTTCTGTATTTCCGCCCTTTCAGTTGTAGTTCTCGCGAGGATGTACAGATTATTGCTGGCATTGCAGTAGGTGAACGATTGGTGAAAAGAGGAGATCTCCCTCTCTCCGTGGCACGGGAGTAGGAGTAACAGTAAAGAAATGTATATTGGGTGAGGAACAAATGACGAACTGGATAGTTTGTATTCTTTGTTGATGGCAGAGCGTACTCGTTAGTGACGTTGCGATGTATCGTTGGGCCTCCACAGGTATCGTGGGGCTTCCATAGGTGTGTTTATTCTTCGTTCATTACTCCCAAAAATTGCACTAAGAGAAACGTTTGTCTCGAAAACAAATTTCAGCCTGCCAAACTTCGGCTAAAAGTCTACCGAATGTTCGAAAAAAATACCCATGTGATGAAGCGCACCTGTTCAGATTACGCGCACCTGTTTTGATAATGCCCACTTAATACGATCATTCGCACATGTTTCATGCGCTACTGTTCTCATCGGACTTATTTTTTAAAATTGGATGCGCCTTTTTTATTAGGCTCGCAGATGCCCTGTAGGCAAGAGGCAGGGAACTTTAGAATGAAGCGTCTAACATCTGTGGTCGTTAAAACATTCGTAAGATCTATAAAAGATAAGTAAAACATGTCACCTTGATAGAAACCACTTCATCAAGGAAATCCAACATGGTTTCAGAAGCAAACTTTGCCATCTGACCATCGCCTTGACTTTTACAATAAGATCACCGATATATACGACAAAAAAAATCGACCTTCTTTATTATGACTTTTAAAATGCGTTTGATAAGGTACCCCTTGAATGCTTACTGAACAAAGTAAAGGCCCTCGGCAAAGCGGAAAACGTAGCCGGGTGGCTTCGAAATCAGCGCCCGGGTCACAAACCAAGGAAAAAGTCAATGGGCTGATGTAACCTCTGGAGTACCCCAGGGCAGTGTTCTTGGGCCCCTCCTCTTCATAATCTACATAAATGATCTCGACTCCGGCGTCGTTAGCAAGTTGTCCAAACTTGCTTACGATGCTAAAATCTGCCACAATGTTGACTTTGAGTATGAACGCATTAATAGCTAAAGTAAACTTAACAATCTATTGGATGAATCTAATAAACGGCAAATGATTTTCAATATTTAACAACTAATGATTATGCACTTAGAAACACAACAAAAAATCGATAACATGATAACATACCAGCCTATGACTAAAATTGATCAACAACAAGATCTTGTTATATTAATCCTCTAAGGGAGAACCAAGTTGAAATTAGCTACAGGAAAGGCAATAGAGTCAATGACTTTATGTACAGAAACTTCCACTACAAGTCCAGGACATCGAGCAACTGTAAAATACTTCGCTCGTCACGCCGCAAATGAAATTTGTAGTTCATTTTGGTCCCCTCATCTGAGAAGGGATGTTAACAAGATGGAACGTGTTCAGCATCGAGCAACGAAAATGTTTCCTGAACTAAAAATATGACATACCCTCAACGACTCGGTGAACTTCAACTGATATCACACGAAAGATACCTAAATGGGTTTTCTAAGGCTAGCGCCGAGGGCCTCTTCGATCAAAGTTATAACCAGAGGAATATAAATAATCTACAAACGATCTTCATAGGCCGTTCAGAACGTCAGTTACCGAAAACGTCAGTACATTCATAAACCAACAATTTGGAACCACATGATGTGGTTAATAGTAATAATGCCAACTGGTGCGCCTGTTTCGATCAGGCGCATTTGTTTCGATCTTGTGCACCTGTTTCGATGATGCATACCTGTTTTGGTCATGCACACTTGTTTCTATCATGCCCACCAGTTTCGATCGTGCGCACTAGTTTCGATCCAGCGCTCTTGTTTCAATCACGGGTATGTATGTTTCAAACATGCGCACCTGTTTCGATCGTATGCACCTGTTATGATCAAACAACTCACCGTTAGTCAAATTGCACAGGTGAGTCCCCTCTTGTTTTAACCAAGTGCAAGGTCTGATAACAACTTTGGAGAGTTAAATATCATATCCTGTTCACTCAACGATAGCTCCAAATAAACGACCTCGTTCTGATTGTTCGATCTCGCACTACACATTTTTTATGGTATTAGAGTTTCGCGTGCGATTGTCCTGAAAATTTCCCCAAGTGAATAAAATCCTAAAGATAAAGAGGTCTCGGCTGTTAAGCTTTCATTGTGGAAAAGCTTTTGGAAAAAAATGTTCTCAGATTGGGTGTAAGATTATTTAGTCGACAAAGTTGTAATGTAGGGAGCCGTAGAGGTTGTAAAAGATAACATGAACTTCGTCGTGGTGCTACTCTGGACCCAGAAAAATAGCTTCTCTGAAAATTTAATGTCAATTGACACTATATTATTATTATTATTAAATCATTCATTTCCATCGTCTATCAATTCAATTCTAAGGTCTAACACATTAAACTAAATTTTCAAATGCACTCTTTGAATCAGCGAAACGAGATAGTATAATGAATTTGTTACTGCTCATTTCCTGGAGATGGCCAGTTGTACTTAGTGTTGCAAAATATGAATTCATAAGATATGCTATTGATAATCTTATCAACGATTTTTTAAAGTAAGAAACACATGGGCTTGGGATGGATAAATTCGAAATGAATTCATCACAGCTGATCCCTAGTCTGCGGCGGCTCGCACTTCATAGAACAGAACGTAATTCCCTATTTGTTATCGTACATATACGTAAGCATATACACATTTATAAACATAGAATATAAGATGCTCAAAAGCGATTTCGATCCCACATTGATTGTCATGCAGATGGTGATGATTTTTGAAATTATAAACTTCTTGTGAAGCAATGGAAAATATTGTAAAAATTTTCATGAAAACTGATGCAAGCCTACCTATAAGAAAACCTGTTTTTATTATTTCTGTAAGATTGATCAAGAAGAACCAATTGGTATTGGAAGACGTGTATTCAAGAGGCGTAATGACACAGATAAATTCATAGGTATACTATTCATGCGAACGTGAAGGAATCGTCTCGCAAAAAAAATGGGTGCTATACAATTTAATAAGCAAATCAAATTTGACAAATGTGCTCATGCGGAACCCGTACGCCTGTTATCTACTTGTTATGAGAGGTTGGGGCACAAGTCGACCGATGTTAAGTCAAGAAAAAAAACAATGAACTACCATAAACAAATGTTTTTCAACGCTTTTGACTTCCCAAATCCCATTTTGACCGTCTGATTCAATGTAAATTAAATACATTCAAGCAATTCAAGTTACTAAGTCAGAAGCGTTAGAATGGAAAAAAATCTCATTGTATTTAAAATGTGATCTTGAAAGCAGTCAGTTGGTGTAGTGTAGTTAC